>VDFB02029387.1:0-83309 GCA_007258455.2 Sequoia sempervirens | reverse complement strand
AAAAAAACCTAAATTTAATGAACTCATACTTTCCTAAGACACCTATGTCTAAGCGACCATGGCTTCTTGTAGCTAAAACATAGTTCTTCTTCCTCCTTAATTGATTCCTCACCTCAATGCATAGTCTTAATGGGAAACTCTTGGATTGAAATTTTTTGTGAGAAGGCTTCTTTGGAATGAATTTTTGGTCTATAGATAATTTTTTGGTAGGGAAGTCTCTAGTGCCAATGCCCATTTAATTACCTCTCTTAGTGTAGGTGGTTCAAAATCCTTGACCATCCCCTTGAGAGGTTTAGCTAACTTTTCGATGAAGAGCATAGTCAATCTTCTCTCTATAATTTCTAGCACCATTATCGATAGCTTTTGAAAATCTATTCCATAGTTCCCCATTGAACCACACTATTCAAGTTGACTTAAATATTTGAAATAAACCTTAGAGTCCTTTGTCAAACATCTCAATAATTAATTTTTGAATTCATCATATGAGGTGATGGATTGATGGAATTGAGTGATAAGACTATGATACCACTACTCATGTGTAGTATCCTCCAAATGCAAGGTGGAAAACTTGATTGATTCATCTTATTTCATCATCCTAAGGGAAAAATATGTTCCTAGACTCTACAACCACATGCACAAGCTAAGAATTTTTCTACATATTTCTTTGAAAACATTATAGCTTAGGCCTAGGTCTATAGCCATTCTAGGAAATTTTCATGTTCATATATTGGTGTAGATGCTAAAATCTGCATATGCTTAAACTTTAGCACACATTAGCATGGTTAGTCATCTAATGCAAGGAAAAAATAACATCTCTATGAAATACTCCAACATGCTTCATAATGCAAACAAAATAACAAAAGATCAAATAAACTAATATAGATCATACATAAAGCATGGTGCATACCTATCCCATAGTGGATTGGTGCTACTTTGATGTGGAAAGTAGCCCTTTCCCAACCCTTGGTAAGCTCTTGTATGATGAAATTGTGGATGAAATCAAATGCATCAAGTAGTGGATAGTGCAAAATACCTAAGATTGTGGATCCAAAATCAATAGAAAAGCCTTCCATTTATAGGAAAGAAGGATGGAGGAATGGGAAACATGAAGGATGTGGGATTAAAGATGATCCAATAAGAAAGTACCACTTGTCAACATGCTATTGAAGAGAGGTGGAGCACATTTTGATCAATGTGCAAATAAATGCAATTAGGTGGGAATTTGAAATTTGAAAGTTGGCTTGTGGAGGAAGACGTGGAAGAGGAGTTAATGCCACTTGGCTCAAGAAAAATGACTTGTAAGAAATATAAATGCCATGTTGGAGGACAAGACCTTTTAGGAGGGAGATTTCAAAATGAGAGAATATTCCAACTAGATTCCCTTTTGAATGAAAATAGAAGAATTTATAAATCAATTAAATTGATTTACTTGCACAAGTTGCAAAATCTAGAGGATTTGATGGATTAGAGTTAGAGTTAATTAAGATTTAATTAACTTAGATGGAGATTAGCTTGATTTGACATTTTGAATTATATTTTTGGATTTATTTAAACCAAAATGAGAGGAATACTGGATATTAGATTTAATTAAATAAGATTTAATTCATTTAATTAAAAGGGATAATGTTAGATTTAATCAAAGAAATTGTAATTTATTTAATTAAAGGAAGATGTATGATTTAATCAAATAAAGTGATTTATCTGATTAAAAGAGGAACATTAGGATTAACCAAATAAAATGATTTATTTAATTAATAGAAGATAGTGACTTAATCAAATAAAGTTGATTTATTTCATTATCACAGGAATTATGATGAATTTGATCAAATAAATATTATTTGATAATTAAAGGGTTAGCAGAGAGATGATTTAGGCAGAATTGGTGTTAGTAAATCAAGATCAAGTGTACAATATCAATTAGTATAATTCACGTGTCTACATTTTACCCCTCTTTGAAGCAATGTACCTTCTGCGTTGGTTCAAAGAATAACCTTACCGAGATCAAAATTAATTTTTTTTTGACTTTTTAGATAACCCCATTGCTGCCCCAGCGGAAGAATTACACTACTATACTGCCCCCTTGAGAAATCAAATGAAAAATTGGATTTTTGGGTGATCTTGTGAAAAAAGAAGACAAGCTACCCAACATGTCCAAAAAGGCTCCAGGATGCTAAAAAAATGCCAAAATGTGGAAAAAGGATGCAAAACGAGCTTCAATTGGGCAAAAATAGGGCTGGGGCACAAAACCCTAGCTTGACAGCTAAAACAAGGTGAAAAACCCTAATTTTTCATGCTTAAATAGCCTTCGAGGGGTCACTTTCAATTCATTTTCACATTCATCCTTTAGAATTTTCATCATTTTGAGCTCTGACCCTCATGCAGAATGGTGCAAAGAGTGCTTCCTCGACACATTTTTGAGCGAGTTCGAGTGTACCAGCGACCTCTAGGTGCAGGACCAACGGTATGTTATCCTAACCTGACCTTTAATTTCAATTTTTGTGCGCATTTATTACGTTTTGAAGGGTCACAAAGTCCAATGTTGCTATATAGTGGCGCTAAAAGTGTATAATTAATGACACTCAGCTTCAAAGAGTGTCGCTACTGTGACTTGTGATGTCACATCGTAGTTTAGGTTTTAGGTTACAAACTCCAAAGGGAAACACCATTGCAAATGGTGACACCACACTCTAGTTAGGTCTTTAGGGTTTCTGGTCAAACAATCCCGCACATCAAACAGTGATGTCGTGGCTTGTTTTTCACTTTGGGGGGGTCCTAGCATTGCAATTTGGAGTTTTCAAAGAGTGACGCCTTTTCAAATAGTGACACATTTGTTGTTTCAGTGTTGAAAACTTCAAATAGGGTCCAATCTTTTTTCAAAACTTGACGTTGTGACTTTATGGGTGCAGGAGGACAAAGAACCTGTACATTCACATGAGCACTAATCCTCAGTGCTTAGCAGATTGAGCAGTTTACATGAGTTGCTACAGGAGCACCTTGGTGAGATCAGCCTCTCGTATGTTTCCTACGCACCTGCAATTAGGATCCATCTGGCGATGATGACCATGTTAGTTGAGAAATGGCACAACAAGACATCATCCTTTCATCTTCCCACCAGCGAGGAAACTGCCACATTAGAGGACATCTGGCATATTTTGTGATTTCCCATCCATGGTGAGAGTGTGATATATGCAATGGATGCCGGTATCGATGTCTGTTATGAGATCATGGGGAAAAATGAGATTGTATTTACCGAGGGTCAAATCGATCTTGACTACTACAAAGGTTGGGTGTTGACTTTTTGCCTGATTATGGCAGCGATCATTTCAGGACTAGTGGCTCCAGACCGACGAGGTCGATATTTCAGTCTGGGATGAGGTCTAGCTTAGGAGTGGATTCTATTTAGGAAGTTCTATTTTGCTTGGGGAAAAGTGATGTTGGGCTTGAACTATATCACAATTTGCATGAGTTTTCCTATTGTGACAATAGAGTGATTGGTGTCAGGGTCACACTTTTACACATTTGGGCATGGGAGCACATAGTCATGCTTCGACCGAGGGTTACAATGGTCGATGTCGAGCTTGATGACTCAACAGTTTGGAGGTATAGGGGTGGCCTCACATTTATGCACACAGGATAGCCTAGCCTACCCGACTAGTAGAGGGTCTTGGGATGAGATGACAATGTTTACTTGGAGACCTTGGCTATAGATGCCGGCATGGTACGATGATGTACAACAGTTATTCTATGCCAAAATTAGCTCATGCAGGGGTGTGAGCATAATACTATCGAGCACTATCTACCTGATAGGGTAGCAAGATAGTTTGGGGACGTGTAGGACCACCCAAATGATCGATATGTGGCTATATTTTCTTGGTCCACTAGAGAGACGACATGGGATTAGATGATCCTAGCATTAGATGCAGTTGATTCTTTTAGGAAACTGGTGGCTAGGCCATGGGCCTATGATCAGGTACAGGAAAATTCAGGCACCACATGTGCCTATGACGATTGGTTTAGGCCTCCCATTCGACTGAAAATTACAGGGGAAACACTTCCATAGTGGAGACCCTGAGGGAGGACAGCCAGGAGGGGACAAGTTCCCGCATGAGGAGGAGGAGGACCACCTCCACACCAGTCAGACTAGAGGGATGGGCACCAGTAGAGGGACTAGCCCAGGGATCACCAACCACCTCAAAGGGACTAGCAGCCACCTTAGAGGGATCAACCATCACCACCACCACCTCTGCCACCTTAGCCCAATCAGAGAGATGCCTTGATACAATAGCTACAAGGGCTCTAAGCTTAGGTGCAAACATTGACAATAGAGAGGGACTAGGCTAGACAGGAGGTCCAGGCCCTCACCACTGAGCAAGATCAGAAGAGGCAACAATGATAGACAACAGAGCTGTAGCTAGCACAGGAGGTCAACAGGTGACAATAGCTAGATAGCATGGCCACAATGTCATAGAGTAGGACAATCCCGAGACAGATGTACCACGATGTTGTGAGATAGGCCGAGTATTACAGGGTGCATTATCGATAGGTAGTGCCTCCGGCGGCTCGGGTGCCAGAGTTTTCTCAGTAGACAAGGTATAGGTAGGACCAACAAGAGAGGTAGGCTGGTGAGGGGAGCAACCACCAGGGCTAGCTCACATAGTTTTGATCAATGACACTTGATTTTTTGAGATCCACGGGCTCCATTTTTTATAGCCCAGTGGGCATTTGTATTCATTGATTGATACACATACATTTGATCCTGATTTGTAGCATGGCAGTTACATTTATATATATATGACATGATCGATTCGTTATGAGATGTGTCCATTTTATTTATACATTTATGGATGATGTATTTACTTTTCTATATGCGATGTGATGTGTGATTATGCAGATGTTTTATGGGTGTCATGGATTTATTTCTTTTTTAGTATATTTTCTATGCACTTTTTATGATGATGATGTATGGAGTATGGATGTATGGAAGTAAAATTTATGATATGCAAATGATTTTAATATGTTTAGACTAACAAATCTATATTATGCCCCTAATGGATGATGTTATATGTATGGGATGTTATGACATGCTTCTTTCTTTTTCAGTATCTTTAAATTCATGTATGATATGATGATGTATGTATGAATGGTATGATGATGCCTATATGATTATGCAAATGGATGATATGATGATGCTTATATGATTATGCAGATGGATGATATGATGATTCTTTTATGATTATGCAATGGATGCAAATGTATTGTTTTTGAGATTCTTAGAATAACCAATCTATATTATGCGATGATGAAATGCAATCCATGTGAGATGATCAATGTTTCCTTAATGATATGGATTATATGTTGCATGTTGACAGTTTGTGGATGCAAGATGGATGCATTGGTGATGGTTTTTGATTAACTGTCATGGTACCATGTTAACGTGAAGAGAAGAAAGAAGAAATGAGATGAAGATAAGAGGATCCAACAAGTCCATGATCTACAAGACTTTATTAGAGATGATAATGATGATGATGATGCATTGCTTATCAGGAATTGGGATTTTTAAAAGGGCTACTTACCTTATGTTTGATAACACACATAGGCACGATGCATCAAGGTATATAGAACCAAGATGGCGTTGTGCCTAGTGTGATGGACTTTGAATCGACAATCAAATAGGAGTACTTGTGTTCACACCTAACATACAAAACCTTATTTAGAATGTAGTTTAGATATTTCAAACATCTCAGACCAAAACATAGAAAGGAAAGCCTTCCTATGTGGTCAATAAGACACCTAGAACACCCTCCCTACAAACTAAACAAAGCATGAGTGACCAAGGTTATATTACAAGAACATCCAACAAGCATAGAAAGATAATGATCGTTGCCTCATTCCTTTCTCTCTAAATCCCTTTGTTTGGGAATCATCGAGAGGTCATTGGAATGAGCACAATAAGATAAGTCAAAAGACAAAGACCAAGTAAACAAACAAGCTAATGTTCTTCATACCGCTATCCAAGACTAAACTACATTGATGCCTGATGTTGATGTCCATTGTAGGAATGATGCATCCTAGGACATGATGTTATCAGATGATTTGGGACAAATTGGATGATGAGCTATTAGTACCAAGAGTTGACCAACTTGTTTACTTACTAACCTAGAATTAATACTTTTAACATTTGAGTTTTTCATTTTCAACCTGTTAGAATTGTTTCTGACTGTTTCACCAAAGGTTGAGGATGATGACTGTTTATTATGAGTGAATGTTTATTTTAGGTGAAAGAAAGATGGGGATGGATGGATTTGTTTTTTTCAAATATTTGGATTTTTTTGATGTTTTTGAAATGTTTTGATTTTCAAAATTTCAAATGTTTTTGGGTTTTCTGAGATTTTGACCAAGAGACTAACCATAAGACCTATCCTAGGGGCCTCAGGGGTTGATCAAAGATTAGCCTTGCCTACGTTATACACACAAAGACCATGTAGTTTGACTGACACAAACTTGTTTATTTGATGAGATATGAACATATGGATTGCCAATTTATTATGACAGACTCCTAAAGGACTGACCTAAGTGTCTCAGGGGATGACCCAAGATCAACCTTGCCTACGTTTAGAGCTCAGAGACCCATAGTTCGACTGAAACAAACTCATTTATTTGATGAGATATGAACAAATGGATTGTCAATTTATTATGATGGACTCCTAAAGGACTGATTTAAGTGTCTCGAGGGATAAACCAAGATCAACCTTGCCTACGTTCAGAGCTCAGAGACCCATAGTTCAACAAGACAACTCTGTTTTTGACTGAATTTTTGACCTGTTTTGGGATTTTGATTGTTTTGGATGTTTTTTTATTTTTTAATTTTAGGTAAGACTTCTAGAATATACATGAATATGATTTGATGCAGTTATAAGAACATGCCCCTTGTGTGATGCAATAGACTACTTCGATATAGACAGGAGAAAATGACCTTGGGCATGGGCCAAGTAGTACTAGGAGGTATCATGATACGAACATAGACTGCCATGATGGTGATGCATGTAAGGACAAACTGGATGCTACAGCAACGATGAATGATGCAATTTGTCACAGGTCGTGGATGGATGAGAGCAGTTTATTTCACACAAGGTTCCTCATTTTCTAGGTTTTCACCCAAGGTACTTGCTTTCAGTTGCCCACCAAGTGGTTTTCACTAGAGGACGTTTTTTCTTTACCTGCTTTCAACTCTTTTCTTAATTTTTTCGATATATATATATATATATATTTTGATTTTTTTTGGATTTTTGGATTTACACCTTGGAAAATTAGGCATAAAACTTTTTGAGATGGGAGCTATTCATGGGCTCCTATAGAGGCTCGCCTTCTGGTGTTGATAACTAATATGCTCTTGACTTGTAGCTTGCTGTGATGATGAAAGGTCCCAAACAATTGGGTTCAAACTTCCCCATGCTATCTAGATTTGGTAAATTCTTTTGATTCTCCTTCAACACAAGTTCTCTGACTTGAAAGGTCCGACTCCTGATCTTCTTGTTGTAGCTTCACTTGAGATGGTTCTGGTAGACTTGCAAATGGTTTAAGGAATCCATGCAGTGCTCATCCAATAATTCAAACTCGTTTAATAGTGATACTCAATATTCTTCATTTGTGATGAGATTCTGCAATGATATTCTCAGCGGTGGGAGCTCAATCTCAATGGGTAGGATGGATTCTGATGCATAGACCAGGGAGAAAGGGGTGGCACCTATTGGTGTGTGGATACTCGTTCGATAGGCCCATAAGGCAAGATTCAGCTATAGGTTCCAATCATGACTAGCGTCATTGACTGTTTTCTTTAGGATTTTCAAAATGGTTTTATTTGTAGACTTAGCTTGGTCATTTCCCTAGGGGTAGTATGGAATGGAAAAGCGATGGTGGATATTGAACTTTTGGCATAGGTCTCAAACATCCTGGTTTTTTAAAGGTGTCCCGTTATTTGAGATAATGTCTTGAGGGACATCGTAGTGAAAAATTAGGTAATTCAGGATGAACTTGGATATCTGCTTTCCTATGATATAGGTCATGGGAACTGCTTCTACCCACTTCGTGAAGTACTCCTTGGTGGTAATGATAAAATTATGTCACTGGATGAGGTGAGGGTGATTTTGTTGACAAGATCAAGCCCCCATTGTGAAAAGGGCCAAGGTGTAATGATTGGGTGGAGCTCCTGAGCTGGTGCATGGATGAGATCCCCATGTTTATGAACCTTCAAACACTTTCGAACATAGTTGTGAGCTTCCTTTTCCATTGTAGGCCAATAGTACCCAATCCTCAATAATTTATTAGCCAAGGTCATACCACTCAAATGCAACCCACAAATTCCATTGTGTACCTCGGTTAAAGTAGTCAAAGCTTCCTCAATGTTTAGGCATCGCAAAAGGGTTCCTTCAATACTCCTACAATATAGGGTGTGTCCTAGGATAACAAAGTGGGATGACTTCTTGACAAATGAACTTTTAAGGTTCAAGGTTATATCAGCAACAAGGACTCCTATTCTCAAGTAGGTTTATATATCATGATACCAGGGATCACCGAGACCAACGATTTCACACACAAATTCAGACTTTTGGTACCTCGAATGCTTGTACGAGAAGTTGCTCTACGAGGAATTCTTGCTTAGGGATGTTGCGTGGGACATCAAGTTCTAATCCAATTATTTCCATAACATTCACCACCCTGTTATTTGCTCTAGGTATCTACTCAAATGTGATATCAGGGTATGTGTAGGATCATGATGGGCCAAAAAGTGGTGATATGATGGGTATTTGTAGGGTATGTGGTTGACAACTTTTTTTTTACACAAAATTGATGAAAAGAAAATGGTTTTTAAAGGAGATTATCAACTTTCCACCAATATAAATTATGTTATACTTTGAATTTAATAAATAATTATTATTCATTTTCTATTTGAATTATGACTAAAGTCTTGATTGATAGGTTGATTGAAAAACATCTATAGCTTTCAAATAGTATCACATTTTTTGAATTTGAAACATGTATCACATTCTATGCTTCACATACTATAGGATTAAAAAATAAAAAATTAAATTTCATGAAGTTTTGAGCAAGTTAAGGTGGTTAGACATATGAGTTTTTATTTTTTTTAAAGTTGTAATAAAAAATTCATAATTAATTATTTACATGGAAAAAAATTACAAAAAAATATGCATCACATCCAGACATGAGTCCTCTACTTATATACAAAATCTTATAAAAAATATTATCATTTTATTGTGGTTAGGGTGGTCAGACAAACACCTACTTATTTTTTCCCTAAAATTTATGTACTACTGCATTGAAATTTCAAATTTTCACCAAATAGATTTTTTCTTTTTTTAAATAAACTTAGTAGTTTAGAAACTAAATTCAATTTTCTACAAATTCTATTCTTACATATTTTTGAAATAATATAGATAACTTATTCAAAATTTTACGTCAAGTTTCCCAACTCTAATTTTTCTAATTTTTTTGCCACGTAAGGGCCTATTTTTTCCATGATGATCCTGCAAATACCTACAATGAAGAACTCTTTGAGGCTCTCCAATAGTTTCTTGTATGGAGTCAACTTGTCGTCCTTCATTTGATACTCATCATTGACCTGGTTAATGATAAGCTGTGAGTCTCCATAGAATTTTAGTGCCATGATTTTCCATTGTACTACAATTCTCAAACCTATGACAAGAGTCTCATATTCTGCAATGTTATTTATGCAAGGAAATGACACCTTATATGATTTAGGTATGCAGTCCCCTTGTGGCATGATGAAGAAGACTCCAGCTCCGGACCCATGTTGTTTGTAGGATCCATCAAAGTACATTTTCCAGTGATTTGCTACACTTATGTTAAAGATGGACTCATCAGGGAACTTTGATATGAGTGGATTCTCTGAATATATCGGTGCTTCTTCCAGCTAATCTGCAATTGCTTGTCCTTTAATGGCCTTGTGTTCCACATACTCAATGTCGTGTTTTATCAAGATCATAACCCATTTAGCTGTTCACCCTATGAGCGTTGCTTTAGAAAGTAGATACTTGAGAGGGTCTATCTTTGCAATGAGTTTTATCTAATGTGCTAGCGTATAATGTCTAAATTTTTGTGCGGAAAACATGACTACTAAGCAAGCCTTCTTGATGGATGTATAGTTCAGGTCGCATCCCACTATGGTTCTGCTAATTTGTAGTAAATAGCTCTCTCTTTCCCATTTTCATCATGCTATGCTAAGAGAGTGCCAAGGGCTATTGTTGTTACCAATATATACAGGATCAAGGGTTTTCCTAGAATTGGTGGCATAAGAACTGGTGGTGTTAGTAAGTACTCCTTGATTTTGTTGAAGGCTTGATCACATTTCTCATCCCATTTGTATGCTACTCCCTTGTGGAGTAGATGAGAATATGGGATAGCCTTGTTTGCTAGTTGTGCTATGAATTGACGAATGGATTGGAGTCTTCCCTATAAACCCCTTAGTTGCTTCAATATCTTTGGTGCCTCCATCTCGAGAATTTCTTTGAACTTGGAAGGGTCTATCTCGATTCATCTCATAGATACAATATACCCTAGTAACTTTCCTGATTGTACCCCAAAGACACACTTCTTTGGATTGAGTCTGACTTTTTATTCTTTTAGCTAGTCGAAGATGGAGCCCAATGCCACTATGTGATCTTGACAAATGTTTCTTTGACTTGGCTAGTATGTCATACACATAATCTTCCACAGTTTTTTGAATCATGTCATGGAAGATTAGTGTCATGGCCATAATTGATAGGTAGCTCCTACATTTTTCAACCCAAATGGCATCATATTCCAGCAATATGTTCCCCATGGACGAGTGAAAGCCGTTTTGTGCTGATCTTCCTTAGCTATCATGATCTAATTGTACCCTAAGAATCCATCCATTAGTGATAGCATTTCATGTCCTACTGTCATATTCACAATCATGTCAATGTTTGGGAGAGGGAAATCATCCTTGGGACATGCCTTATTCAAATCTCTAAAATCTGTGCAAATGTGAATGCCACCAATGGGATTTGAAACAGGTACATGATTTGAGACCCACTCTGGATAATCAATCGACTGTATGAACCCTGCATCTAGGAGCTTCTGTAATTCCATTTTGACCAATAATGCTATTTGGGGATGCATCTTCCTTAGATTTTGTCTCATTGGCTTTGCTTCGGGATATACAGTTAGGTGGTGAGCCACCACTTCTGGATCAAGGCTAGGCATGTTGGCATAGGTCCATGCAAATTTTATCTTTCTTTCTTTTAGGAATGCAACCAGGAGTTCTTGTTCTTCTGTCAGAAGTGATTCTACATAGAAGGTTATGTGCGACATTTCTTTTGTTCCTAGGTTGCCTGGATTGCACTTCTCTGCTAAGACTGTTGACTTCTCCTAATGAATAGCACTAAGGGGAAGATTGAATCCCTCATCCTCTGGAACCTTAGAGAGGTTTTCACCATTGGATGCGTCCTTCATTTTTACTATTTTTTAGGTCAGAGAATGCCACAATGTGGTTTTCACTCAAAGAACTAGAGATTATTCTCAAATTTTCAATTTTGCAACTTAGGAATTCAATTGTTTCCCAATAATAGGAATGTGTTTCTAGCATGATGTCGAACCCAACTTTGAGATCTCCACATGGTATAGTATCCCGTAATCCCATGAATTATGAGAGCACCTCATCATTTTTGAATGTGTCTAGAATTGGTGGTCCTCGTTGGTCGTAATTGATAAGTTTGGGCTAGACTAAGTTTAGCTCATGGTTTTGGTTATTTGACTCAAAAGATAGGGTACTAATCATAAGAAGAGAGGAATCCTCAAACAGCATGGGTAAGCCAGTTATGGGATCTTCATCATTGCACACATCGGTTATGTCAAATGTATAGTTGTCTAAGGGCAGACCTGTGGATACTGGCAACTGAAGGGGTGCTTTGAATTTCCTAATTTGGGCACCTTTTCCAAGTATAAGCTACTTAGAGGTACATCCGAGGCCAAGATTTCTTCTACGCTTCTCAAGAATGAGTGGTACTAGAAGACCATTGTCATTTTTGTCCAAGTTTCTTATTTTTTTTATAGCCCATGCCAAGCATCATTTGTAGTCCTTTGCTACTATCATCCATGGGAAGATTAGGCATGGGCCTTTCATCTTGGTATGACAAACTTGATATGTCCTTTTCATCTATCACTTGTCGACTTGGATCTCCCCAACATCTAAATCTAGAGGGGTCTACTTTGAATGTTTGGGATGATGTTTCAATCAGTTGGGGTTTCCCGTGAGATCTAGGAGATTGAGGTAACTCTCCTATTACAAAAGCACTTTTCTTCATCTTGCAATCCCCACATCCATTGTCTTGGATAATGACTTTGATTTTAGAGATGTTGGGAATGGTGGGTGTCTTTGTCTCAGAAGTGGAGGCTAAAGTAGCTGGTTCTACATATGGAGTTGTAGGGCCTTCATCATTCTTTGGGACTTCAGGGATTTTGTAGTACTTTGCTTCTAGGTTCTTACAAAAATAAAAGGGCTCAGGATCACCATGGACTGTGACCTCTTGATTCTGATAGGGAAACTTCACGCATTGATGGAAGGTGGATGCAAAATATTGCATCCCATGGATCCATGGATGCCCTAGGAGGATGTTATAAGGCAAGTGAAGGTCAAGGACCTGACATGTGGTTTCCATGATGGATGGCCCTACTTGAATAGGGAATCAAGAATAGTGCCTTGAGACACTCTTTCCTGGTCATGATATGCTCTGATGGTGATACCTTTACCCTTTTCAATGGCATCCTTAGAGAATCCTAGATTCTTTATTAGCTTGAGCGAACATATATTTAGACTTGCACCCCCATCCACCAAGACCCTTTTGACTTTATTTTTATGGACTAGGACTTCTAGGTGGAGTGTGCAGTTATGAGATGGTTGGGTGGGGAAGTCCTGATTAGAAAATGTTAGGAGATGTGGGCTGGTGATGTGTTTGACCATAGCTTGGAACTGGTCAACATCAAGATCCACAGAGAAGGTTGATGAAGCCAATGCTTCCTCTAGGATTTTCCTATGTGTGGGAGAAATCTTCAGTAACTCCATGATGGAGGTTTGAGTGAGAGTTCTTTTCAACTAGTCTAAGACATTATAACCATTGGGAATGGATTTTGGATTAGAGGTGGATGCCCTAGGTGGCTATAATGATCCAACAATGGCAAAATTTCCACCACGTGTGGTGACTCCACAATCGGCTTTGACTCCTTTGATGTTAACAATAGTGACCCATTTGTCTAGGGACATGACAACATGATTGTATACATGATTTACATTGCCATACTTTATCTTTCCATGGTTGTTCCCTTTGTTATGATCTGGCATTGGATTCATGTATATCTTAAGGTCTTGATTTCTGGTGGGTTGCTCAACATTTATGACTTTTTCATCAATAAGGTCTTGGATCAATTTTTTTAGCCTCATGCAACTGGCTATTATGTGCCCCTTGATTTTATGAAAATCGCAAAGGTGATTTTCATTGTACCATGGTGGTTTCACTTGGGGTTCTTGATAATTATCATAAGTGGGATTTTAATGAGATTCTCTTGTACCCGATTTTTTCATGATATATTTGATTGATTCCCCAAGGGTTGTGTATTTCCATTTGGGGGGATATTTGTTTCATGGGGGTGGTCCCCCCTTGATTATTCAAATTATTGATCGCTTGATTATTGGGTGGTTGTTGTGATATCGTGTTGGCTTGTGTGTTGTTTCAATTGTTTCCTTGCGGTTGTTGGTATGATTGGGTGTTTTGTTTTGGAGCACTGATTATGACCTTGGCATCAACCACACCATCATTAGTGACATTTTTTGTTCTTCGCCCATGTGCAAGGTTTTTCATTGTAACTGGTCGATGGGCAGTTGTCTTGATATTCTTGATAGGTGGGTGTCCCCCCTTTTCCAATAAGGGATCTTTTGATGTTGAGCGTCTTTGGGATCAACTGGTCGTATGTGGTGATGCATTGCATTTTTAGATGGAATGATAAGGTTTTCTTGAGATTGGAAATGATGGTGTAGATTTGTTGTTCCTTTAGCATGGCCCACTTGCTCTTGTTGGCCTTGGATCTCCATCATTACAAGAAGGATGCGAATGTTTCCCCCTTAGCTTGTTTAAGTGTAGATAGTTCCTCTAGACTCACATCCATGCCTATGTTGAATACGTAGTTTTTTATGAATGCATCCATGATTTCTTAAAACTTTTTGATTCCAAGAGGAAGGTGAGAGAACCATTCCATTATTGGTCCTGCCAAACTTCAAGGGAATAATCACATTAGATATGTATCATTGTATGCAACTTCCATGAAATGTACCTAGAATTCCTTGGTATGATCTTCAGGGTTATCTGTCCTGCAATATTTGTCAAATTTAGGGATTTCAAACCCTTTTGGGAATGGTACCATCGCAAGGCTTCTTTCGAATGGATAGGGTACAAATTTCTTGGTGTTTTCATTATTTTCCTAGTTTTGAGGTCTAGCAGCTATTGTGAAAGAAAATTGATTTGTGTCGTCACATCATTTTGTGGATCAGGGGGTGGGGTGAATATTTTTTGAGATGGTTTGATTGTGTGAGTGATGGGTGAGATGCTTTGCATATTTTGGGGATTTTTTTGCAAGATTTTTTGTGTGATCAATGCTTGTTGATATTTCTGTAATTGTTGTTGTGCCAACAACACTTTTTTTGGGTCTTGTTGTTGTGCCAACAATGCTTGTTGTTGGTCTTGTTGCTGTTGTGCCAACAACACTTGTTGTTGGAATAATAGTTTGGCTGCTTCTTGTTGCAATTGTTACTATTGCAGGGCTTGTTGATATGCTTGCTACTATGTTTGGTATTGTGCTTGCACTTGACCTTGTTGGGCTATATATTGGGCTTGTACATGAGCTTGAACTTGTTGGGAAATTTGTGCAGCTTGGGCAACGTGTGCAGCTTGAGTGGCTTGAGCTACTTGCGCAACCTAGGTAGCTTGGGTGGCTTATTGTTGGAACAAAGCTTAGGCTTGGGTAGCCTACTATGCTTGTTGTTCTTGTTGTGCGGCTTGTTGTGCCTACACTTGTTGAGCAACTTGCATGGTTTGTTGATTTTGAAACTATTGAAGTGCCTTTTGGTAGGCTTGTTGAGCTTCTTGTAATGTGATGCTATATTGGTTTTCCATGTTTGGTTTTGGTGGTGGTGGTGGAGGATTCAAAATTATGTGAGATGTGATGAGAGGTGTTGTTGGATTGATTTGTGCGGTGGATGGTGCGGTTGATATGATAGGTCCTTGGGAGACCACATTTTGAGGTATTTGGGGTATCGTAGATGATGTGTTGATTTCTTGTGTTATTTGGATTGTTGCCACCCATTGTTGTGATATTGATGGAATGATCGGAGGATTCGATATGATGGTTTGATTTATGATTGGAAGATTATTTTGATTTTGTTGATTGGTTGATAAAGGGAGTTGTCCTAAACTGAGGAGCAGTGTGGATGCTAGTGGTAGAGGTGTAAATGGTGGGAAGATGGGTGGTGTGTTCCCTTGAGGAAATGATGATGATGAGGGATCAAAGATTCCCCTTTGTCCAAATATTCCTTCTCCTTGTGAGGTCATGGGGAGAGAGACTTGTGTACTAAGAGGGTATGTTGGTGTTGCATGAAAAGAGGATGGGTTGTTGGGGTCATGAAAGATGAGCGAAGTGTATGGGTGTTTTTGATTTTGAGGAACAAATTGACCCAAGATGGTGTTTGCATCCAAGGATTGGTTATTTACAAGGGGGTGTGTTTGAAGAGCATGAAGTAATGAGCTCCCCTTGTTGACAATTGGTTGAGTTGGAGCAATGGATGATGTGGTTTGTGGGATGGTTTGAGTGATGCTTTGAAGAGAGGGTGTGAATGAGACTGGGGGAATAATCCCAAGAGGTTTCTCCACAATAGTGCTTACATCAAAATAAAAAGGGAGTTTAGCCCCTTCTTTTTCCAATTCTAGCATGTAGTGTGAGGGATTAAGTTTCATCATGGTATTGACAATCTTGTGAGTCTCAAGATTTTGGATCATTTCAATGATTTCATTTTGAGTCATCCCTAGGACATTGTTGGTGATGTCCTCCACTTGGCCACCTTCTTCTTGAGGGTCTTGTGGAAGTGGAGGAAGATTGAGTGTGGGATTGCTAGACCCAATGGGATTGATTTCAGGTGTGGTTTGACTCAAGTCACTTGAAGTGGATGTTTCTTTATTTGTTTCCATGTTCTTCTTGTGTTGAGATCTAGTTTAGAGGTCATAAAATAAGGATCAATTTTCAGGAATGCAAGAGGTAAACCTCTAACTCCTTGGATTGATCTAAACTTTAGGTACAAAAAATAAAGTATAAGATATTAAGGATCAAAGAATGGTGATGAGACGATGAAGGTGGATGATTTTGAATGATTGAACTCTTAAGAAACCTTGAAGGAGATACTAGAACTTAGGACTTTTAGATTTTGATCTTTTGATTTGGTTTGATTTGATTTTGATTTTGATTTTGATTTTGATTTGGATTTGATAATGAACTCATAAACACATAAGACATGGAGGGGTTGTCACCTTTCTCTCTCCTAGGTGGCTCAAACATGTGGTAGATCAAATATGGATAGACTATTATTAAGGGTCTTCTAAATATCCTTTAGGCCTTTTCCAAGCATTATGAGAAAGTTTTCAAGGCTTAGGAAAATTCTCTTGAATGTGACCATGCTTTATAGGAATACGTTAAGGTTGTTCCTTGTAAAATTTCCTCCTCTCAATAAACCATTTGTGATCAATTGCTACCCATTGATGATCTTCACGACACAATTTTTACTATGGCCAATGATAAAGCCCCTAGAGATGTGATGGATTCCCTTGTAAAGTTTACAAATATATTTGAGCCTATGTTGGGAGGACTTGCATAAGATCTATCTTGAAGCATATTAGTCAAAATCCTTAGGAAAGGTTATAAATAGGAAATTATATTAAATTCATACCTAAATTTGGGGATCCATATAATATGTATATAATTGATGACCTATGACCTTGCTTAATGTCTCTTATAAAATCATTTACAAGCCTTAGCCTTGAAGTTGTGCCATATTCTTTGTCAAATTATGAATCTTGAACAAGCTATAATTATCAAATCCAAATACATATTGGATAATATCAATGTAGTTTGGAAAGACATGGAATGGGCTTGATGATCACACCAACATTCCATTTTCATCAATTTTTTTTCTCTAAGGCTTATGATCATATTGAGTGGTCCTTTATCCTAGTAATGTTACTTGCTTTAAGATTTGGACCTTTGTTCATCAATTTGTTCATATGCTTTTTGTTGATGCCTCTACTTGTCTTACTATCAATGGTCAACAATTCAATGTGTTTGTGTTCTTTCGATCTATATGCTAAGGCTATCCTCTAGCTCCAACTTTGTATCTGCTTATTGTTTGGGTACCTCTTGGATTATTTTGTTTCTCCAGGACTGGTCAGTTATAGGTATTTCTTCACCTAAATTTTCATCTTATCTTGTTAATGGACACTTTTTAATGATTATTTTCTCACTATTTTGGAAAAGGAAAATAACATAAAGTAGGATTTTTAGTGTTTGGATATTTTTTGTAAGGCCTTTAGTTCAACTATTTAATGGAAAAATAATTAGTATTATAGATAATTATTCTTTCCCACACCTTCTTGGATTAATTCTTTTGGATGAAAGCTGATTGAACATGTTATTTTTTTAGATTTTTGGGCATCCCTTTTTCCTTTTATGTGTCTTTGACCTCTTTATGGTAAGTTCTTGTAAGAATTTAAAAAATTGGCTTATTGGGTCACTAAAAAATTACCTCTGGCTAAAAAATTATTTATTTGTTCCAATATTCTTATAGCTACTCATGTCTATTGATATTCTTGTTGGGTTCCCTCCAAAACTTCTTATTTTCAATTAGAGAAGCTTCTTCACAATTTTATTTTTTCTTCTTCATAAAATCAATGAGATTTCAATTGGGTTTCTTGGGATTTTTGTTGTCTTCCCCATGAATTAGGAGGGTTGGGATTATCCTCCACTCAACATCAAGGTTTGGCACTTTTCACTAGGTGTCCATCATTCATGCTCTTGAGGGTAATGAATCTTGGAAAGTTTTATTGCATAACATTATATTTCTTTTGGTCACTCAATTGGGTGACGAACATGGAAGGAAATTGGTATTCATACCCTTCTTATTATGGAACATAATATTAAATTTCAAGGGACCTTTGTGATAAAAAATATTTAATGGGTTCGAGAAGTATTGAATCCTTGACTTCTCTAGAATAATTTTTATTTTCATACTAGTCTTTCCATGAACTGGAAAATATTTGGTGGTCCTCTATTTTGATGTTGCATTGTAAAATTTAAGATAGCTCTTGGAGGTAGTGGCTTGCATTGGGGTGGTCTTATAATAAGAAGTGGCTTAGGAGATGACTTGGGAGGTCCGATAATTAAAGGAATCTTAGGAGGCCCAAGCATTAGAGGAGACTTAAGAGGCCTAATAATCAAGGGAGATATAATGTTCAAAACCTCAATAGACTTATCCTCATTTTGATGATCTCTTAGATAACAAGGGGAAGTCTAATGCCACCTTATCATCTTCATCTAAGGAAGCAAAATTATTATTGTTTGAAAGAAATGTATCTTGATGCTAGCATCCTCTTGCACCATGATATATTTCCTAATAGGAGAATTTTGAGGAGATGATATAACAAGATTTTCATGACATTCAATGGTTGGATCTTTTAAGATAACTTCATCACAGGTAGGGGAGACAATTGGAGAAGAACACCTATGATTTTATTGCTTGCCAATGATTGTGCATCCTTCTATTCAACGATATATTCCCAAGTGGGAGAAGCATTGGGAGAGGGAGAAACAAGATTCTCATGACTCTCAATGAGTGGGTTTTCTAACACCAAAACATCTTCATAGGAGAGATATTCCAGGAGAAGAACAAATATGATTGTCATGATTGTCCATGGTTGCATCCTCTTTTGTACTAAAAAATTATCACAAGTGGGAGATAAATGGAGACTAGGTAAAGTGATGTTAAGAAATGTGTTAATGATCTCATCCTCTTGTACCATAATATCTTCCTAAGTGGTAGAAGTAGAGGGAGAGGGACAAACAAGATTCTCACAATGTTTGATAATTGGATCTTCTAACACCAAGATACCTTTCTCACAAGTAGGAGAGGTATCAGGAGAAGAAAAAATATGACTCTCATGATTGTCTATGATTATGTCCTCTTGTATCAAATCATCCTCATAAATGGGAGAGACATCAAGGGTTGATTGAAGGATATGCAAAGCGATATTAAGAAATGTGCCAATGATTTGGTTCTCTTGCACTAAAGTATTCTCATGAGTGTGGAAAAAACTTGGGGGATGGATAACATGCTTGTGAATGACCTTATTTTGTTTCCCTAAATGGTGTTCATAACTAGATATATTATAATTATTCAAGCCATTCTTTACCATATCAAACCCACATCTTTGAAAAGGAAATATATGCTTCTATTTATGCAAAAATGAGAAGTAATCTATCTAAAATATGCAATGCTTAAAAAATATAAACACTTATCCTTCATATATGATGATTTTGTGTATTGAAATGTAGTATTTTTTTTCAAATTTGCAACAAATCAAGCAAAATGACACTTTTCTTGCATATGCAACAACAATTTCTTAGAGTTTCAAAGGACAATTTGAACACTAGAAATAAGAAGTAAAAAAAAAAAAGATAGTAATGCAAGTAAAATTCTATCAGGACACCTATGTAGAGATAGATTTTCCCAAGGACGAATGTGTCCTTGCTCAGGGGTTTTAAAAATTAAAATTTGATTTTCTAAGTTGGTACTTAAGTTCTCTATTTTAGGTTGCAGACTGTTATGACTGTGACAAAAAATTCTAAATTTTGATGTCTAAATGAAAATGAAACTAATGAAAAAAAGTGAACAAAATGATAACTTTTTGAATGCAAATTGATTTGAAATTTTCATCTAAATGATTGAAAAAAACTCTTGATACAACTAAAATGCAAGATGCATGCAAGATTTATGCTATTTTTTAGATTTTTGTGAATTTAAATGATTCAAAAATGCAATTTTAAATGACACAAAATACAATTTTGAATCCCTAGATGAAATTCAAAACAAACTAATGCAATGCAAAATCTAGATCTAGGGTTTGAGAAGACTACCAAATCATAAAGTTTATAGTGTAAGAATGTCAGGTTGACCAAAATGAAATATAGAAAACCTGGGTAGTTGGGTGGTGAATATGGAAGATAAAAAGGTATTTGATCCAAAGGTTTAAATACACTCACACTTTCCCTAATTCCATTAGGAAAAGAGATCTCAAAGGGATAGCGTTGAATTTCAATCTTGAGACTTGAGCCAACCTTACTTTGGGATTTGTTGCTTTCTTATGATAGAAAGTGACTAAATTGACTGATTGGTTGTTTTGTTAGATGAAAATAAAATTTCTAATGAACTCAATTATGTGATGTAAAACTTGAAATGCAAAGTTAAAGGATAGCATAAACATAAATAGTGATTTACCAACGGATTTGGGAAGTATAGAACATGATAAACTTACCCAAATAAATGAGTTTTGAGTGTCCTACAAGGAATCATTCACCCAAGGGCCAATGGGTCTTTGATAGGGTTTTTCCTCAGCTTTGGGGTCCTTTGGTGCAAGATTTGTGCTTCTATTTTCCCTAGGTTTCAAGCTGTCAAAACATCATAAATAAATTTGGGATCTAAGTTTCCATGGCTTGCTGACAATGTTGACAACTTTGACAAATTTACAAAATTGCTCTTTTGATCAATCTTCAATCCTTCTTCACCTGCAAATATTCACACACAAAGAGAGGTGAAAATTGTTCATTTTTGGTGAATAGGGGTTTGCCTTGATCAAACCCCATTTTGGTAATTAAACCTTGATAATGAAAGATAATGAAAAATGACAAGGATTAATGAATGAACAAATCTATGTCACAACTCACCAAACCTTCAATATCTACCCTTAGAGGACTAAAGTCCAACACATATCTCTCTAAGGATTGGATCTTGCTTGAATTGGCTTGAATGATTGCTTAATTTGATGCTTGAATGCTTGAAACCTACATCACAATGTCAGCTCCAAAAATATGCATGAATGTAAATAATTTTGACATGATGATATGATCTTGATTGTTGTTGTAGATGCTTGATAAATATTCTCTTCAATGCTCTTGATAATAATATTTTCTCTTGTGAAAGTTGCCTTAATGCTAGATCACGTTGCTTAGATTTGAATTGATAAAAATGCCTTGTATAATTTATAAGTGTTTATCTAATTTCCCAAAAATTAGATTCCATAAGTTGACATTTGAAACTTGAATTTGAATAATCAAAATGCCACCAAAAACATATTAAAAATTGGGACGTAGGACTTAAGGAGGACCCATTCGCCCTTGGGAAAATGGGTCTTGGGACCTAAATCCAAGACACACAATTTTGAAGGTGTTTAAAATAATGTTAGCATTTGTTTAATGCTGGTTTCCCTTTTGAAAATCATGAATAATAAGGTTTAAGAATGCATAATTTAGGTTTAATTAGAATCTCAATTAATGCCAATTAATCAAGGGACCTAAACATAGTGTGAAAATGTAAAGGAGTACATTTTTCTACACTACAAATATTGTACATTATAATAATATAATATATTATAAAAAAATATTTGATGGAAAGGATATCCATTTTTTTAATTAGAAATATTAATATATATAAATATCACTATAGATTAAAATATAACATGTTATCATTTTTTTTGATTTGTAAGAGAGATAATTATATTAATCTACAAAAAGT
This sequence comes from Sequoia sempervirens, assembly GCA_007258455.2. Lineage (NCBI taxonomy): Eukaryota > Viridiplantae > Streptophyta > Pinopsida > Cupressales > Cupressaceae > Sequoia > Sequoia sempervirens. The sequence continues at coordinate 61,375 of VDFB02029387.1, read as the reverse complement.
TACATATTCCTACCAACTGGGCAGTGATATTAGCTATAGTATATCAACCAAGAGGTGAACATTCCAAAGTGGACATCTAGTACTAGAGATTATCCCCAAAACACCTAATTATTACATTTGCACACAAAATGGCCATGCTAACCCAGAGAGAGTTATACATATATAAATTGATTGCTTACATTATAGACCGCAAAGACAAAAACTGAGCATACCCAAGACTAGACAATTGTGAGGCTTACATAGAAAACAAAGTCAACTATCAAAATATTACTAGTTACACCTCATCGTTTTCCTACATGTAGTTGATGAAATCTTGGACCCAGCACATGAACAAGGTGAAGCATTCTATTCAAAAAATTAACCTCCACAACAACCCTTTCATGATGACCAAGTAGAGTGACTCCCTTTAAGTCGAACAAAAAGGGTAATACTTGAAAAGTTCACTTGACACCTTCATAAGTTCCAAATCATGAGCCCAGGGAATTCCTAACCCCACCAAGGCCACTTCAAGCACCTCCATCAAGCCGTCCAACAACTTAGACACAAAAATCCTTCGTGTTATTGTTATGTGAATTTTTCCCCAAGAAGAGTTATGATATAACCCATTAGAATTAAAAGGGAAATAGAAAAATAAAGGATAAAATGATCCTTTGGTTAAAAAGAGATATTAATAAAATATATATATAAACACTCTTTAAAAAGGGCGATAATAATTATTAAAAAGAAATCTTTTGTGAAAGGTGTGATGGTTTGGAAACCACCCCTTAAAAGGATATATAAACCATTCATGTGAGACATGGAAAACATTCAAGGATGAAGAATATTTCAAGGAGATAAGAGAAAAAGGAAAGTAGAAGTAAAAGGGCACAAAGGAGTGAAGGTTAGGGTCTAGGTGAGCATTTAAACATTTGGAGAAGGGGCACACAGGGATGTGTCCAACTTGGGGTATAACATACACTCAGGAGTGTCTTAACCAGGGCTATGTTTATTTCATAAAGATAGGTTGGTTTTGTGCAAGAACCGGTTCCTCTAGGGGTGTTTGTGTCGAAAAACAACCAAGGTCCATAACCATTCCCTTGAGTGCCAGATTTCCTTTGAGTGCTAGATAACAACCTTTCCATGACTTTAAGATAAGCATTAAGAACCATTGATTCATTAATATTGGGAATATTTTCTATATGATTTGATGTTAATATGATTAATCTATGTGGAGGTGTTACTCCATTTACTATGTTGATCATTTAATTGTCACATGTTTGTAGCTTAGATTAATTATTCACATTTTTTTGGATAATATTGCATATTAGAAATTATATTAACTCTACTATAAATTTTATATTAAATTCACTGCTAATACTTGATAACTAGGGAAAAGTGACATTACATTTTGTATCAGAGCCAAAAATTGGGCTTTTGAGTTGTTAATTTTGTTAAATCTCTTTTTATTTCTATGTGTCCTAGTTAAGAGTGATAAGACTATAAAGATAAATACATAAGATCACTTTAAACAATTCATATTTAATTTGGATTGGGTGTACTAATGATTTATATATAGAACCATAGTGTGTTATAACACACATACACTTTTGAACTAATTGTTACAAGGTAGAATAAATTTCAAAAAATGAGAGATACTTTTAGTATAACAATTTATTTTAACTATTACTAATTTGGATAAAATTGATTATTACTACTCCTTTATATAAAATAGTTAGATAGATATCATTTAAAGCATGATAATGTTATTATTCATCACCAAAAATACCCAATATAGAACATATGCAAAAATGAACACTTGAAAAATGAAACTATCTTTATTACTATTAACATAAACTATGTTAATTCTCACCAAACAAATATCCAATACAATAAAAAAAAATAAAACTGCTTGTTAATGAGAGCTCTAAAGCATGATAATAATCAGAGCTCTAGAGCATGATAGTAATAAGCCTTATAAGGAACCCCTTGCTTATTTTAAGCATCTAATGAAGTTTGTCTTCAACATGTATGAAGTAATGATACATTACACTTAGCCATTGCTAGAAAGTTTAAGGTTATCATTTTTAAAGACAAGGATCGACCATTTTTTCTTTCATTCAACTATCACTCACAAGACAAAAAATATACTCTCTCATGTCGTTACAGATCCCGATTGAGTGCCTCACGTTGGTTGAGATATTATCAAGTGCCTCACGTCGGTTGACTTCCTGGTCGAGTACATAGCAATTGAGTATTAAATGGAATAATTTGCACGAGAGATTCTTTCCTTCATGGTAGTAGAAATGGTGAATGTCACAAGCTTGAAGTGAACAATGCGCTCGAGGAGCACCGGACCCAGTCTGAGTGCGGTGCAACAGGGTTGTACCCTTGGTATTGCAAGTTATGCATAGTGTGTGCGTCAATGAGTGAGCCAAGGCAAGTCACAATGGTGATGCAAGTTGGACACAAGGAGTCTATTGGAAATAGAGTCTAGGACTCATCCCATGTCACACCGAGTTGAGGAGCCATTCGGTGAACTGTTGGGCATTAGCTAAGCCGTGAGGCACGATCCAAGTCCGTAGTCAAGTTAAGTTGGCTGAGTTGTATTGGAAGCTAGGAGCTTGGTGTTAGTGTTGCAAGAAGTGTTGAGGCGAGTTGGGACAATATGGTTCTAGTGACAAGGCCAAGTTTACATTTGGTAGCATGGGTAGAATGCAGCATGGAGCATAAAGGAGTGCCGAGTCATGCCAAGTCATGGCAAGTTAAGGTAGTTGTGCTAGTCAAGGTTGCAACCCTACAAGGCGAGTTGGACTCGTCCAAGAGTTAGTTAGGCAATGAATGTCTGTAGAGGTCATGCCAAGCCATGACATAAGAGTTAGTTAGGCTAGTTAAAGAGTCTGCAATACAAAGTGAAAGACCCTATGGGCTATGAAGTAGTACTGGACATAAAGGCAGAAATTGGGGAATTCGCCTGTTTCTTAGTGTCATCCTACCGTAGGCTGGGATTGGTACTAATAGCTTATATAGGGAGGTATGGTCATTCGAAAGAAGGAACACCATAGGGATGCAATCAAGTGCACTGAGAGTTCACGATAGGATTCCAAAGGAAAGGGTATCTCGTGCTCTTCCTTCTAGGAGCGAAACAGAAGTAGCTCCCGCCTCGATTCAAGCAAGTGACTTAGGTGTCCATTATGGTTAATAGGGATGAGGTAAGATCTCGTTCCACCTTGGCCATGATGGGAGAGGTGTGGTAAACTCAACGTCCCAAACCTTGTGAATGCAAGTAAAAGGGCTAGCATGAGATAGCTCTAAGGTGTGCTACCGAAGGGAGCTGAATGTTGGAACTCATCCCAAGTGATGAGGCAAAGTGAGACGTAAGGTTGGGCGAGCTACATATCTGAGTCAGCAACAGTTAGTCTGGGATAGCCAAGATTCCAGCAGTGTCGAGTAAGATTGGAACTTATGTTGGGGGTTTGAGGAAGGCGATGCCATATGAGCCTGGGGACACAAGAGTGAAGGCTAGTTCTCAGCATTGGGTGCGCAAAGTCGAGGAGTTGCACGATGTGAAGGTGTGCTCCCCGCAAAGAAGAGCTGGGCCATGTCGTGTAGGGCACACATGGGCACCATGAGTGTTATCGAGTGTTGGTGTAAGCTTGGGGAAGATCTCAATCCTTTGCAGTAGGACCAAGTGAGGAACTCAAGGGTCAGACTCATCCATAGGGTGTATAGCTAGATCGGGGATGGATGCCAGTTAGGTTGCTAGTCACCCAGGAATGGGACAACAAGAAGGGAATATAGAAGATCCGTATTGGTATCATTGGTGCAAGATCTCAGAAGGGTTGTACGATGCAACAAGATGCTATTGGAAAGGTGGAACCAAGCCAGACTTGGGAAGCAGCTGAGTAGGTATCGTGAGATCAAAGGTGCACAGTCCTTGAAGTCATTGGACCAAGTGAGTCAGGGATCTGGGGCTCAATGTAGTAAAGAGGAAGTCAAGTCCTCAAAGAGCTAAAAGGAACTCAATGTGAGTTTGATGTTGGATCTAGGAGTGCTTAGGGAGCTAGTCTGTGTGAAGGGTGAACTCAGAGTTCAAGGTGGACGGGTTTAGTAATCAGTTGTCTTATGGGGGACATGAAGGATGAAGACTCGGTGGAATCACAAAGACTGCAAACGATGCAATAGCCATTCAGGAAAGTGAACAAAGTTAGACATGGTCGGACCATGCAAAGCAGAAGAGTTCATAGCAGCTCGCAAGTGCATAATTCCGTGATGCACTTGTAGAAGTCGAATGCCTTCCAGATGGAGGACTCGCAAGCAAAAAGGCATAATCTGAGAACTTGAAAGGGCTCATTCGCAAGAGAGTCGTGAGTATGGTTGAGTAGTGCCGCACAAGGTTGACTTCTTAGGGAGAAAAGGGGCATTCGATCTGTGCTCTAGTCTAGCCGTGTGACAGTGATCATGGAAAATCACACATTGCGGTTCTTCTCAAAGACCACTCCGCTTATAAGAAAATTACAAAGATGATCTGCAACTTTGGACCCATAAGAAAATGAACATTTCTAGAGAGGATTTGGATAAGAGTTACCATGGGAGTAATTTATTCAATTGTAAAGCATAGGACACGTTGGGTAGGTTTACTCGAGAAGCAAAGCACTGTATTTCCCATGACCGAGGAATGCATTCATAGAAACAATTTAGCGTATAGTGACGACAAAGTTTTAACTTTTAAGTTAGGATGATTAAGGCCTTTGGCGAAGTTCTGTATGAGGAGACGCTTGTAGAAGACATAATTGATAAGAGAAACATCCATCACTAAGCTTCGTATCACAAACTGGGCCGCTCTTATCTAGTACAATCTCAAACAATTTTCTCTGTGATTCTCCTATTGGTCGAAATAAACTCATTGGAGCTCTTTACTGGATAAGGGGAGAGTTTTGCTTTCTGCAATATTTTATAAAGTTGGGTAGACGTTCGATAGTATCGATGAAGTTGTTGGACGCATAATAGGGATTGTTCAAATTACTCTTACAGCTTTGGTTCGCTAAACTATAATTGATCTAAATTATACAGTTCCATCAGAACGCATGGTATGCACGTTCATAATAGAACCAAGTGTTGGGCGTAATGATAGTGCCTGCACTTCTAAATTATGATAAACTAATTTGGATTAGACAGTTTTAGTACATCAATCTATTAACTGTTGTGAGGATTTTTGTCACAAGGGCTCATTCAAATTATTGGTACTTTTTCAACATGGAGGAATGGCGGGTTCGTTAGCATTCTTTTCCATTTCAACCCACATGTTTAGAAACAAATATAATCCAAAATTTCTTTTCATGCTATTTTAGAATTATGCTTTAGGGATTTTTGTGCTTGATAGTTTATCTAAATATAGAAGATATCGTTCTTTTGTATTTATGTTATTGAAGTGGTGGATGATAGTTTGATCCTAAGATGCAAACTATTATTGTAAGGAGATAGGGATATTGATCCCTTTTTCTCCTTTAAGAGTGGTAAATGACCTTTGATTAGTTTTAATTTTAATTTTTCTAAGAGATAAATCTAATAATCTGATCACCAAAAGTCAAGTTATCAAGTATGTGGTAGGTGATGGGAACACACTAGAATTTAACCACCCACCAATGATTCAAAAATTAGAAAATGAAACATTTAAGTTTAAAAATAGGGATTAGTAAACATGGACCGATTTGATTAGATGATATTTTTAGGTGAACCACTTGACCCTAATTTCTACATTGGTAAAGTTATCATTTTTTTATCTTCTTGATTGTATATAAAATCCTTAATTTGTTTTGGGTTCTCCCATATATGCGTATAAGATATTTTAGTATAGCAATTCATATACCCATCAACTTTATTATTCTCCATTATGGCTACCTTTACATGAATGTTTTCATAATTCAACTTAGCTTTAGTTTCCTTATAAGGGTAACCTTGATGATTCACTGTATACAAGTCTCATTGATGATTCACTGATGTAAGTCCAATAGTTCACGAAGCTTAATACATCACAACATCTCAAAACACTTTAGAAGTATTGAATTCAAATTTATTCATATCTCTAGACTCTTGTATACAAGGAAGTTGTCTTCAAATAGATTTACTAAAATAGTATTTGTAATAGGTGAGGTTTGTCTATCCATACTAATTTTCATTTGGTTAAGAATGTATTTGAGAAAGTGATATTACTATGCCTGTTCTATCTATAACTGACACCTAGATTTGTTACTTAAGTCTAATATAGTTCACATTATGGGTCCATAACCCATAGGTCCATGGATTCAAATATTAAACTTGGAAAATTGACATTATATTTGGAATAAGTTAGTAAGAATAACATAATTATAGGATATGAAACCAAATGGGCTATTTTAAGGTCAAACATGGGGACATGTTGAATTTTAATGGGGCATAGACAACCTCTATGAAGATTAACATTATAAATTTATGCTAATTATTTTGGCATGCACAATCTAATAATATCATATATCAATAGGTATCCAAGCCTAGGGATGTATTTATGGAATGGCATATTATTTCCTCTCCTTATGTACCCTTACTTAATATTTAATTTTATGTACCCTTACTATTATGTTTACCACATGGTTGTCAATGTAAGGTATCCTCATTTTTATAAGTCAAAACTTCATCCAAAAACTATTCTCTAGGTGGTAATAATTTACTATTATTCTATTATTGTCAAATATGCATTGTGAGATTCCTTGAACTATCCTTTGTTTTATTGTACTTTGTTAAGATGCCTAGAAAGATTACCATGCTTTATTCTATTGTATCTTGTTATTGGACTTGATCAACCCAATAACTTTGTGCATATGTTGAAAGATATGAACTCTTTTTAGGGATACTTTTTACTTGTCTTCTATTCAATTATACTTGACATATAGGAAAAGAGGATACTCATGTAGTCCAAAATGCATGATTATCATCTTAGAATATATTTTGAGTATATATATTATATATAGTTTCAACAATGAATGAAAACATAGTATGAAATATGCATGTCATTCACTAGGTAAATGTTATGTCAACCCATGATAGTAATTTTGTGAATTCAATGTTAAAGTTACATGTAAGTGATTAAAACATCTCTATTAAAAAACAATGGCTTACATGAGAGAATATTGATAAAGTTGAAATATATGTGATTAAACATAAAGAATAACATTAGTTTCTTCTATTGTAAGTTCCTAATATGTATGTATTATAGTTCTTGTCATAGTTTTGATTGAAAAATAATTTTCTTGAAATTATTTTCAAATTTAAAATAAAAGAGAGAGATCTATGAATTAAAATAAGAAAATGATGTACATAAAGTGTTATATATATATATATATATACATATATACATATACATATATAGAAACATTATGAAGAATAAATTCAATATCAATTTCTTCAATTATTGATTATGTCTATTTCAGAGTTGTTATGTAGATCCATCTCATGCTACTAACAACCGTAGCTAATTTACAGGGGGAGAATTGTTATGTGAATTTTTCCCTAAGACGAGTTATGATATAACCCCTTAGAATTAAAAGGGAGATAGAAAAATAAAGGATAAAATGATCCTTTGGTTAAAAAGAGATATTAATAAAAAATATGCATAAACACTCTTTAAAAAGGGGAAGAATAATTAATTATTTAAATAATTATTAAAAGACAATCTTTTGTGAAAGGGTGTGATGGTTTGGAAACCACCACTTAAAAAGATATATAAATCATCCATGTAAGACATGGAAAACATTCAAGGATAGAGAACATTTCAAGGAGATAAGAGAAAGGAAAGAGGAACTAAAATGGCACGAAGGAGTGAAGGTTAGGATCTAGGTGGACATTTAAACATTTGGAGAAGGGGCACACAGGGGTGTGTATAACTCAGGGTACAACGTACATCCAGGAGTGTCTTAGCCAAGGCTGTGTTTATGTTGTAAAGAAAGGTTGGTTATGTGCAAGAATCGATTCTTCTGGGGGTGTTTGTGTAGGGAAAAAACCTAGGTCCATAACCATTCCCTTGAGTGCCAGATTTCCTCTGAGTGCTGGATAATAGCCTTTCCATGAATTTAAGATAAGTATTAAGAACCATTGGTTCATTGATATTTGGAATATTGTCTATATGATTTGGTGTTAATATGATTAATCTATGTGGAGGTGTTATTCCATTTACTATGTTGATTATTTAATTGTCACATGTTTTTAAGGAGTTGAAAATCCAAAAGCACAATAACAAACCTTGATGTGACGTCAGTGTTGACTTGATACCTTTCACCTTTTTCCATAAAACCCTTACCCAAAATCAAGTTAACAACTCCTATTGACATGAAATCCAACTCTAGTAGTATGCATTTGAGTCTCAATTTAGAAACATCACCCAAGAAGGTCATCTACCTTCTAGCACCCACCAAATAGATCAGGGTGTCCATGCTACCACAAACTATCCACTTTGCAGACATGTGCACAATGAACTTGGAGCTCACCACGATAAATGAGCCAAAGTAGACCATGGGATATGAAGGAGGAATTCAGTTGATATGGCCAAAAAGGTGGGATATATAAAATCATTCCAATCATTTTTGTGCAAAGCATTTAAAGGATGAGATAGGTAACTAGCTTTCCCACATATGGAAAGGCTATTCAAATTAAACATCCATCCCTCAAAATTATTTAGACTAATAATATAAGTAAGATGTTAGACATAAATGGCTTTGTTGATTTAGATTGGACTAGTGATTTTTATCTAGTAGGAATTCCACAAGTAACTATTATGAGTTTACTTTGTTTGGAGATATATTACTTACATAAGTAAGAGGCAAACAATTATTTCTTTATCTATGATATAAGTATAGTATATGGTTGCTACACATGCTTGTATGGAGATAGTTTGGTAACAAATTTTGAGTTTAGATATTGGTTTTGATTGTAGGAAGGTGAGGACTAGTTGTAATAGTTAAAGTGTTATCTATTGGAAAAAATTCCCATGTATCACATTCCTAATAAGAATTTAGATGTTTCATAGTACTTTATTCATGAGATGGTTTAAGATGGTAAGGTTAAGATACATAAGATGGACACTTTGGATAATGTTTTAGACTCTTATGAAACCAATGAGCATGGATAATTTTTTTTATGTAGTGACTTGTTGTGGGCCTTGTATCTTATCTCACTTAATTTATTTTATGTTTCCTATCATTTCATTGTAGTTTAAATATCAAGTGGGAGAGTGCTAAGATTTACTGTTCTATCCACTTGGAATCTTATGTATAATTTTATTATTTTCAAATATATTGGAATGGTTGGAATGGGTACATGGATTCCCATGAGGGTTTAGTAGGCATTAGTTCATTATTCTTATTAATAAGGATATTGGAATATTAGTGTAATGACATTATATAAGGTGGTTATGGAAAAAGGTCAACAATGAGAGTTAAAACATTCAAGTTGAATTCTCTCTCTCTCTCTCTCTCTTTTAGAGTCCTAGGGAGTTACTTTATTAAGTGTGGAGTATCTTTTCATAATTTTTAGGTCCATTTGTAGTTGGAATCTTCATCACGAAGAAGAATAGTTGGGGAGTGGTGCCTACCAAGAGTTATGAGTCAAAAATATTTTTAATTCATGATGTATATCTTGGGTGAGATGATCAATGCATAATGAGGTATAGGGTTTTAATTTGTGGGTCTTGTTTAGAGTCAATTAGTTTTATGAACCACTTGGTGGTTTCCTATTTTCTTTTATCTCTATATTGAAAGCACTAGATGGAGATTTCATAGTGTTATGTAGGTGAAATAGTTTTATGACGCTCAAGCACTATTAGATTCAAGAGTTGGAATGGATCATATTGATGTAATTTATATTTTTAGACTAATACAAGCTCTCAATATCTCTTTGGTCATGGAGTTACTTCCTAAAAGGGTTTCTCTATGTACATGTAGTGTTGTGTTATTTTTAATTTTAGTTAGCTTCTATATGTGCTTCTGCATGTTACATTTCACATTTGATGCTCAATCACAAGGTAATATAATTAGTTAAATAGATTCATACATTTTACATGCCTATGCTTTCACATTATTTTCCTTTTTCTCAATATTCATTATTGTAAATCCATCATCTACTAGTACAAATTCCTTTGAATTATAGAAAATACATCATACATATAGAATGCGATCACATTGGTAATTGTGCCATTATTGCTTGAATAGACAACATGAATATAAATGAGGAATAATAAGGCACTACCTAATCCATTCACTCTCACCAACTATTGGGTTACCAATAATAATATAATAACATAAAGTCTCCTCTTAAGTTACTTTCCATGAGAAATTTGAATTCACTAGTAGATTAAAATAAAGTGCACAAAATTATAACAAAAGCTTAGGAAAATAAACAAGGCTTCCATGATTGTTGTATTTGAAATTAAAAACAAAACATAGGGTAATGGACATCTACACTATTGAGAATGCTAACACAAGCGCATGTATTAACACACCTTGATAGGTAATTAAATCATTGTATATTAATTTAATAGGCCTCATTGAATTAATATGGATTGATCAAAGCCAAAGAATAACACAAAATTTAGGAATATTTTAAAATTATAGTGTAGGACTAACATGACTAATGTTATATGTTAAAAGTAAATGCAATGAATTAGATAAATTATTTCTAAAGCCACTATGGATGAATAAATCTAATGGAGCATATATTTTGATCACTAGGTACATGAAAACTAGTAGTCTTGCTTTGTGTACTACAAAATCCTATGTATGAGTATAACTATTTTTAGGTTGAATCCATGGATCTAGGTATGTCCCTTCCACAAGTGTGGATCTATCCTATAGCCCAAAAATATAATTTGATAAATATTGTGCTTCTCTTCCTCAATTTTCTCTATTCTCAACTCCTTGCTAATTATTAAGGACTTGTAAAATTTAGAAATACCTTGTGCCCGTGGTTGTTGAATCACAATGATTAGGATATCCTAGGTGAATCCACTAGATTGATTGGTTTTATAACATTGGAAAAGATTAAAAAATAAGAGGAAAATATGCAAATATCTTAAGATGTGAATTTTGATGTGGATAGATTCATTATAGTGCTCCAATTGAAGTGTTCCTATGACCAATGATCCTTATATTCTCTAAGAGTTTGAATTATTATTAGTGATAAATGAATACTTATTGAATGTTCTTAAATACCAATGCATAGTAATAATCATGCAAAATATGTACCAAATTGGATCATAGATAAAACAAAATACCATATCAACATAAAGAATGATTGTCTTCACACAAGAAACAATATTAAGTATAATAAATAAATAAAACATAAAGAATATATGTGAAAACAAACAAAATTAAATTAAATATATGAATAAGATAAATAGATAAAAATAGATAAAAATAAATAATAAACTTAATATCATACAAAATGATAATATTTATCAATATAATTACATGAAAATATTTTTTGAAAAGTCAATGGGCCTCTGGTCTGTTGGTGAAGTTGCATGGTTCTAAATGAGCCCACTAGGAATCAAGTCTTGCTTAGTACAAGGCCCCGATGTCATAAGGGATGAGACTGAGATCATGCCCCAAATGAATTTAGCGAAATGGATACCCCTCAGTCCTTGACTCCTAGCTAAAGAGGTTCAACCTATGGCTCCTGCGCCCGTATCAATTTGCAAATGAATCTAGATTTGATATAAAACCCTCATCAAAACAAAAATCTCCAAAAATAATCTTATAATAGAATTTGATATGGAAATAAAGACTTGACCATTATGGTCATACAAATTAATTTAATATCCTTTACTTGAATACATACAAGTCTTTTAAATCTAAATCTGTGATTGTCAAGGTCAAATGATGATGCCCCATGTTTCAGGTTGAACCATATTATTGCATATATATAAAAATATAATGGAAAGACCTAATCTTTAAAAGTCTTAAAAAAAGAGGATATTTAAAAAATAATTGTGAATATAAGATTATCATAGCAAACAGGATTTTCATCCTCTAACAAAATCCCTCAAATTCTAGAAGGTCTCATTTTCAATAAATGGAAATAGTGTCAAATGTAGCGTAAGGTTTATCCAATTTTGGAGTTATTCATTGGATTGACATGGAAGTTAGAGCCATTAAGAATTCTTTTTCTTTAACGTAATTTGCGGTTGATTTTAGTCAAAATATTGTTGTCCACCTCATTCTTCCGTCTAAATATTGCACTTCTTCAACGTGTTTTTTTAAATTCTGGTGTAAGTATTTCAAGCGCTTGCATATATACATGTGAATATGGGCTTAAAACCCAAAATTTATCAACAGTCTTCAATGGTGAAAACGTATATTTGGACAGATCTACAAGTTCTAGATTTGCCCTTCTTGTTGGGCAGAATTATTGAACACTTTTGTTGCATTCTCTATTGAAAATCAGATATTATGGAAAATAATGTATATTGGAATATTTACCAACAATTACATTAAATTGATAAAGTATTTTCCAATTTGGATTAAGTTAGATAAAATATTTTTTAATTTAGATTAAGTTTATAAAGTATTTTAAAAAATATTTTAGTTTAAATATTATTATAGAGTTTAATTTATATATATCATTAAGAAATATTTTATTTTTGATTTATAATTTTTAATAATTAATAATAAATATTTTATGCGATTTGATTTTTACTTTTTAAAATTTAACATATTTATAATGTTAAAATTTGTATGTTTTGTTGTTTTTTATTTTTATTTTTTGGTTTATTTTGATTAGGTTATCTTTTATGCAATGTCAAGAGTATAAATAGTATGATACATGTGAAAAACTAGTACATAATTTGAAACCTACTTGATTTTGTTTACATTCATTCTTAAAATTAGCTCCAATTTTTAGTTTTACCCATTTCTTACATAAGTTTGAGTATGTGATATGTGAAACTTTGGTAGGTAAGTTGCACAATTTAAATAAATGAAACTAAAAATTTTGTAACTTGAAACATAAAATATAATTACACCTTTTACATTGTATTTAAGTATTAACTCTAATTTATTTGAACATCTCTTGTACACATTAAGAAGCAGCAAAATATTATTATTTGACTTCAATATTACATCAACATTTTAAAATATATTATATAATTGTTCATTGTCATTAATCTTTGCATATAATCATTAAATTAACATCTCTGAAATTTAAACTTTTTAGATTTTTTTTAATTCAAATCACTACATAAATTAAAATGACTAACAATAAAATTTATTGTTAAGAACATGTTAGTTTTTCTATATCTAATATTATTCCAAAGGTTAGACAAATTCATCACCAGCAATTCATTGTCAGAAAATTCACCATAGCCATGAAAAATTCACCTAATGGAAAATTCACCGCCATGAATTCACATATATACATATATACATACATACATACATACATACATACATACATACATATATACACATACATATATATACACATACATATATTACACACACACACACACACACACACACACACACACACACACACACACACACACACACACATATATATATATATATATATATATATTTGTATGCTCTAAGAATTTGAATAATTATTAGGTGATGTTAGGATGATAAATGAATTCTTATCAAATGTCTTTAAATACCACTATATAGTAATAATCGTGCAAAATATGAATCAAGTTGAATCCTAGTAAGAATGAAACATTAATGTGAACATAAAAAATTAATATCTAATCACAAAGAGTAATGTTAAATATAATAATAAGTAAAATATGAGAATCTATAGAAATATATAAGATAAGGTGAAATATATGAAAATAAATATAAGTAACATATAAAAAATAAACCTAATATCATACAAAATTATATTATTTTATCAATATATAATTATATAAAATCAATTTTAAAATTACAAAATTAACATAGTGATAACATAGTGATTTCATCATTATACTCATGCGCATTAATTTAAAACTTGAATACAAATAGATCTTTAGTTCTGTGATTACCAAGAAGAAATGATGATATCATAAATATATGATAAAAGAAAGATCCGAGCATTAGAAGTCTTTCAAATAACGTATTTTAAAAATAATTGTAAAAATAAGATAACCTTAGCAAACAAGATTATCATCCCCTAACAAAATCAATATATTTCTAAAAGGACGCATTGTCATTTCAAATGTAAAATAAGGTTTATGCACAATGAACAAAAATATGGAGTTATTCAATGGATTGACATGGAAGCTTGAATCATTTAGAGTTTTTCTTTCTTAAGTAATCTGATGTTGATTTTAGTCAAGAAAATTTGGTGTCCACCTTATTCTTCCGTAGGTGTTTTTTTAATAGTGGTGTATTTCAAACACTGAATATGTACATGTGAACATGTGCTTAAACGCCAAAATTTGTAGATGATGTTCTTGAATGGTGACAAAGTATCTTTGGACAGATATACAATTTCTAGATTTTCTCTTCTCTCAAGGTTGTTCAAAATCAGTGAGCAGTTTTGTTGCAATCTCTAGTGAAGATCAGATTTTGATTATGGAATTATATATATATATATTGATAAAGAATGTAGAATATAGTAAATTGACACCTCTTGCATATGTCAAGAAGTATCAAAATATTTGACATCAATCCTTCATCAATATTTTAAAATATATTATAAGATTGTTCGTTATTTTTTATTTTTGTATAAAATCATTAGATTAATATTCTAAAAATTTGCTTAGATGATTAAGAAATTAATTTGCTTATATCTGATATTTTTGCAAAGGTCAAGCAGACATTCATATTTCAGATTCTCAAGTTCCTACAAATTCTAGCTGCATGTGGTTTGCCTTATTAATCTATTTAATACTTTTCTACAGACTATATAAATAAGGTTGGCAAAATATTAAACTTTTACCATCGTAAGAAGCTGTGGATTAGACAGAACATACCAACACAATATCCTCTTCAGCAGGATAGTGACGTATGCCTACGAGTCAAGATGATTCAGTCGTAACACATTGAAAAACTGTGCTGGAACAGTAACAGTCGTCTGAAAATGAGCAGCTCATCCTCCTGACTTGACTCTAAAGCTCCGTGAACGTTACGCAAAAACGTCCCTTACCGTGTATTACACGTAAGTAGACAACACCCCTTATAAATAGGGGTAGCAACTGGAGGAGAATAAACACACAACGCAAATCATGGCTATACAAAATAGTAAGAGCAAGACCTTCTGGTTCTCTTCAGCATGTGTACTGCTTATTTTATTAGTGTTGGTGGACGTGGGAGTCTGTCAAACTGGCGGAGTGGGTTCAATAGTTTCTTCTGATGTTTTTAACTCTATAGTTGGAGGAGCTGCGAGTGGGTGTGCAGGAAATGGGTTTTATAATTATGATTCCTTTATTAATGCTGCCAATGCTTTCAGTGGCTTTGGGACATCTGGGTCTTCTGATGTTAATAAGAGAGAAGTTGCTGCCTTTTTTGCTAATGCTGCCCATGAGACTGGAGGTAATACATGCATTACAAGTTCTGATTTACAGTTATGTTCTTTTCTATCTATTTAAGTGTTCTTTTCTAGCAGTACTAAAAAGGGTTGTATAACAGGGTTTTGCTTCATCGAAGAGCAGAATCCTGGCAGCAAATACTGCGATGCCTCCAACACTCAGTATCCCTGCAACCCCGACAAGAGTTATCATGGCAGAGGCCCTCTACAGCTCTCATGGTCGGTAACCATTTTCAATTCCTACATAGCTAGTCTTCAAATTTTAATCAACCAAATACTATAACATTGCTCTGTTATAGCTAAGCTATGCTAATGTAAGGTGGTGACAGGAACTATAACTACGGAGCGGCAGGAAACAACATTCAATTTGATGGGTTGAACAATCCAGAGGTGGTGGGCACTGATTCGACCATCTCATTTAAACGGCGGTGTGGTTTTGGATGGTGAACAGTAACTGTCATACAGCAATCACGTCTGGCCAAGGGTTCGGAGGCACCATTAGAGCTATCAACAGCATGGAATGCGATGGCGGAAATGCTGCAACTGTGACCAGCAGAGTTAATTACTTCCAGAAGTTTTGCCAGCAACTCAACGTCGACCCAGGATCGAATCTTCGATGTTAATTTGCCTTTTTGTTCAGCATCATTAATTACTACAATAAGAGAGCAATGCCTACAACGAACAAAATAGTCTGTAGGTACCTGCCAATTCACATCACCTCCATCTCAATACTTGAAATTTTACCAGACCTATAAGATAATAAATGTTCTGATTTCATACTGAGTTCAGTTATATAGATATATTTGATGTTTAAGCAAGTGCTATTTTCGAATTAAAAAACGTGCATGATAAACTCTGTTTGGTGACGCAGTATTTTGCTTAATGAAAAATATGTGTAATTTTGTGAGATGTTTTCTTAAAATAATTCCATTTATTATTTAAGGTAGAGTCGAAGATAATTTTCATTCTTTAAATATTTATAAAATTGTTATTAATAGTATAATACTTAAATATTATGTTTATTAATATTTAAAAATTATTTTTAATTAATGAAAACAAAGATAGTTATTTTTTTTTTTTATAAAATAAAATAAAATAATTATTATTATCTGTTTTAAATAGATGCAAATCTATAAACAATATCAATAAATCATTGATTTTTTGGGATAATTCGATTTCATTTTAGTTTTTTAATAAATTTTAAAATTAGTAATTAAAATTGAAGTGAAATCATATGTGCATGTTAGCATATTTTAGGTAATTTTCTTAATTATTGTCTTCTATAATATTTACATGGAAATAAAGACAACATTGTCAAACCATATGACAAGAAAAAGTCTAATATGAATAGAAAAAAGAAAACATAACAACATTTAAAAACTCAGTTTCAAATAATTACTTCCATTATCCATGATGAGTAGGACTAACTGAATATACAAAAAAAAAAGCTCGAATAAATCTTCAACTATTTAGTCACCTCCTTTTGGTTGATTAAAATTCATCATGATGCATTTCTCATAGCATAACAATGCAACAATATTTGATGAATGGTGCAACTATTTATTTTTGTTAATATAGTCATTTCCCTTAGAATGGTGGTAATTAAATTTATGTCTATTGTTAAATATAGAAAATCATGGATGTTTAAAAGTAATAAAAAAGGTTGAGTTAGCTAAGGTCTATCATGTACTCTAAACTAACACCCATCTAATTTATCAAGCTACATTTGTTGATAAACAAGGTGAAATTATTGTGGTAAAATATTTTGAATGTGTATACACATTTAAAATTTATTTATTTAGCAAGGATTATGATATGATTAAAAAATATGATTGAAAAAACAACAATAAAAGACAATTTTTCACAACCATGTTTTTCTTTCTTGAGTAATTATTTCCATATTCTTGAAATCAAAATTAATAATATTTATAAAATGCATTCATTTATTATTATTTATTAAGAGAGGTAGATGCTTTTGATCCAAAGCTATGAACTGATGAGGTCACAAACAGGAGACCTCATCTCCAATATAAATTCTCAACAATTACACCCCAATGGGGTTTGAACCTTGATGAGAAGAATAACAACACAACTTAGCCATTGTACCCTCCCACTATTGACTAGAAGCATTCATTTATAATTTAATTAGAATTTACAATATTTAATTTGTAATTGGCAAGATCTTGCTTTATTTATTATCATTCTAATATTAGTTGAGGTAGCTCATGCCTATGATAGTGGAATTTTTTTTACTGAGGTCCATTGTGGCACATTTCCATGACAGAGGCTAAAAATAGTTGATGGTTATGGGAGTAAAGAGAGAGAGAATTGCATTAAAAAATAGCTCATCCTCCATTTACTAGGAGTGGGGGGAATGTAAGGAAAATCATTGTTTTCACTTAAAGAAAAGGGGGAAGACCTCTCTAGCATTAGGGAAGTGAGAAGGAAACTCTAAAAATTGAAATATTCCTTGCCACATTCCTACAAATAAATTTTAACTTACAACCAATATTTTCTTGCAAACTTTTTCCATTATTTTCTCATTAACATCATTGATAGCATGACATAATTTATGTAGAATCTTGAGGTAAGTTACTTGTCATGGTTTCAATGTTTTTTATTTTTGGGAATCCATACGTAGTTGAATCATTTCTTTTTGGTTAAGTTTTATTTTGTTATAAAATTCTATTGTTATCTATCAAATGAAGGCAATGGTTCTTTGGTTTTATCTATGACTATTTTCATATATGATATTACTTTAATTCCATATTTTTTCTTCACATATAGATATTTTGAAATGCTAAATAAATTATATATTTATTTCATGGTTTTACGACCATTTAATTCATTTGATATAATTATTTGAATTTTGAATCAATGTGCAAAGAAATTTGATAGGTATTCCTACCACTATAATGACATAAATTTGCATGAGGCTATAATCCTTTGATAATTTTTTTCAATAGTTCCAATTCATGGTACAATTCTTCCACACTCTACTTACATAGCTACTAGGTCAGTGTTAACTACAACATTTGAAAAAATCCTCCGATTATGCTTTAATGGAAATTCATGCTCTCATCCAAGCTCCACTTTACATATAGGTAGGTAGGATGATAAAAATGGTTGAGGAGTTAGGTTTTTCATATAAAAATATTCCCATGCACATCCATCCCTCATAGTATTACTTGGAGTCTTGGTTTTGATAAAATTTATAGTATGAGGCTAGAATCCTTCGATAAACTTTGTAAGTAGTTCCAATACATGGTAGTGCTTCTACACTCTATTTAAATAGCTACTAGGGCATTGCTAATTAAAAATTCAACACAATCCTCTTTCCACTATCCTTTGAAATGAAATTTCATACCCTCATCCAAGCTCCACTTTGCATATAGGTAGGTAGGATGCTAGAAAGTGTTGAGGATTTAGGTTTTCATTGCTTGATCTATTACATTTATTTAAAAGTTTATCTAGTATTTTTAGAGAAAATATTTCTATGCATATCCATGCCTCATAGTATTACTTGGAGTCTTAGTTTTGATAATAGTTATAAATATTTGTGCATAGAAAATAATATTTAATATACTATTGAAAGGTTTAGTTAATTATAGTGTAGGGAGATTCATTATATGTTGTTTGTACATGCTAGAATGCAATTAGTATAATTTTATTATACATGTTCTCCTTCTATAAATTATGAGTGGAAAAAGATAAATGAATTATCAAAGTAACTTGTGCATTAATTCGTCTATGTTGTTGCCCCTAAATTTTTTTATAGATGGTATCACTACATATGTTCTTGTTATGGTTGGATATCATGGAAAGTATATACTTGTAAACCTTATTTAATTATGATTTTTTCATGTCAACTTATAACCTCAATATTAATGATCTTTATGCCTTTCATTTTTCAACCATTCTCTTCTACCATGATGTAATACCCTAAATCGAATTAAATTCAATTAGAGAATTTTTAATATCAAATTAGACATAATTAATTAACTAAATCATGGTACCTAAAATATTTTTTATTCATTAGACTTGTGACACATCTATATAGGAATGGATAAATCTAGTAATCTAAATGTAATTTATTCTTTCAGTTGAATGCTATATTTAAAATTTTGATGTAGGAGCATCCAAGGTGAAATGGCAGTCTTGTATAACCAAAAATATTATTATTTCAATTTTGTTTATTTTCAATAAGGGCTTAGGGGTAGGAGAATAAATTTTTTAATTTGCAACATTATAATTTTCTCTTGTGATGATTTGAAGAGGTAATTTTTGAAGGAATTATGCTTTGATAAATGTTTATTAAGCATCTCCAAAAGGAATATGATTCTTGGGCATTCATTTACAAGAGGGAACCACTTTTCTTACATTTTCTTGCATTATCATTTGCATGCCTTGCATGTATTTGCATGTTGGCCACAAGTTTTGCATGTTGTTGCATGTCTGGGTCATAATTGTGAGACTTAGTCTTATTATAATGACCATAAATTTCTCATACTGTAATGAAATTAAGAATTTAAAAATGATTTGGAATGGAAATGACGCACATCAAACTCATAAATTGTTTTAGAAAATTCTAACAAATGACAGAGCATCGATAGGTAGAAAGTGATGTGTTTTCCTTATGGTTTAGTGGAGGTTGTTTTGAGAAATCAATAGTGGTTTGTTCTCACATAGTTTCTATATATTGATGCTTTCCCATTTGGTGAAGTTGGCTTTGGAGGAGTTGCAAGTTTACATAACCAGATGTTGTTGGATTGAGCATAGGATTGAAGACTTATTTTTTGTAAATTTATATTTGCACAGAATCTCATGTTGTAAGGGAGCTTACGAGCTTCCACATATTGTAATCACAATTCATATTTACTGCAATAAAACATAGTGTTTTCTTTCTTGCATATTTTATGTTATTTTGAGTTGTGTTATGAGTTTTCAAATTTTTAAGGGGAGTTTACTTCATCAGTGGTATCAGAGTAGGAGTTCCTGAGTGTGTAGGTAGAGCGTCAAACATGAGGCAGTTTGCACCAAGACCTGGGGTGGAGTGTGTGTGGTGTGTAGACTGATAATCGAATGTGAGGCAATATATACCTACGAAGATGAAGATTGAGAGCTTGTGGTAATTTTTTGACAAAATTCCAAAGAAGAAAGGCAAAAAGTTTGTCATAGTTGTGTATGTAGGTGAATAGGAAGGAGAAAATACTACAAAAGTATACTTTGAGGAAGGAAAAAAGAAAGAGAGTGAGGAGGAAGAGAAAAGTAGAGAAAATATTAAAGAGGTTGTAGCAACAACAAAAGAGATGAGTGCAATGGAGAACATTGAAGATGAGGACCAAAGTCGAAACAATAAAAGATGAGGTAAAACTTGTATCTTGTGAGTTAATTGGTGATTCTAATTTTCTTATGAATTATGTGAATGAAATGGGTGAATATGAGGAACATGCAAGTTTTGTTGTAGTAGTAAGAAAGAGAGGAAATATAAAGGAAGGAATAGATAGCAAGCCTCAGATTAGGGTGAAGAAGAAGAAACACGTGGATAAGGAAGAAGGATGGATGAAGAACAAGCATATGATCTACAAATTTTTATGAGTTCAACTCATGAAACATTTCAAATTGCCATGGGTGTCTGATGCAGGAGCATCCAAGGTGAAATGACAATCCCGTGCCACCAAAAATATTGTTATTTTAATTTTGTTTATTTTCAATAAGGGCCTAGGGGCTAGGAGAATAAATTTTTTAATTTGCAACATTATAATTTTCTCTTGTGGTGATTTGAAGAGGTAATTTTTGAAGGAATTATTCTTTGATAAATGTTTCTAAAGCATCTCCAAAGGGAATATGATTCTTGGGAATTCATTTACAAGAGGGGACCACTTTTCTTACATGTTCTTGCATTATCATTTGCATGCCCTGCATGTATTTGCATGTTGGCCATAAGTTTTGCATGTTGTTGCATGTCTAGGTTGTAATTGTGAGACCCAATCTCAGTAAAATGACCATAAATTTCTCATTCTATAATGAAATTAAGAATTTCAAAATGATTTGGAGAGTTGGAAATGAGGCACACCAAACCCAAAAATTGTTTAAAAAAATTATGACGAATGACAAAGCATTGATAGGTAGAAAGTGACTGGTTTTGTGGTGGTATAGTGGAGAATGTTTTGAGAAACCAATAGTGGTTTCTTCTCACATAGTTTCTATATATTGATGCTTGCTCATTTGGTGAAGTTGGCTTTGGAGGCGTTGTAGGTTTACATAACTAGATGTTGTTGGATTGAGCATGGGATTGAAGACTCCATTGTTCCAAATTTATATTTGCACAAAATCCCATGTTGTAAGGGAGATTATGAGCTTCCACATATTGTAATCCCAATTCATATTTTTTGTAATAAAATATATTGTTTTATTTCTTGCATATTTTGTGCTATTTTGAGTTGTGTTATGAGTTTTCAGATTTGTAAGGGGAGTTTACTTCATCACATTTTCTCATGGAGCATCTTGAAATCATGAGGAACTTATGGAGTAAAGATAAGTCACTTTAGGTAAAAAATTAATAATGTAATTATCCCATAGACCCAAGCCTTATTAAATCATGACATAGTTGGAGGTTGGTAATGAAACTTAAAAGTATTTATGCTAAATCTACTTATTTGTAAATATGATGTGTGATTCTATTAGTTCGTGGCAAGATTTACCATTGAATTCATTAATTTATAATGTGTAACGTGTTATCAAATATATTGTAGAGGATATATGTAGCTTATTTTTCTTTGACCTAGTGACCATAATTGAGGTGAAGTGTACATTGAGCGTAGAGCTACTAATTTTTTTTGTAATGTTATATTTTATTTGATGTACAAACCTATAAGGTTTCCTCTACCCTCTTAGTTTTAAGTTAAGCCAAAAGTGTAGGAGAGGCCACCCACTCTCATTGTTAGCCTTTATCCATGTACAATACATTGATGTAGGAGCCTTTATCCTTGGCCTTGAAGGTAAGAAATATACTTGGATAATCGAAGAAGGTAGTTTTGGGACATAAAAAATAATATTCACTTAGTAATAATAAGTATACATATAGAAAATTTTGTAATTATTTTTTATTTAGGATAATATGACTGAGTATTCCTTTACATATTGGTACTAAGTTATTCTTGAGTAACTTTAGAATTCCATGTCTATTTGATCACATCACTTACTCCTAGTACCTTCTATCCACTATATCGAGATCAATTAATCTTCAGACTTCATACCCATACAAGGCCATGATTAATGTAATATTGATTGACATGTGGTAGGTATTGATGTAATAGTACTCTGCAAGTATAGCCATTTGATCTAAGTCTTCATTACCTCTTTTAGTATATTAAATGTGCATTGTGCACCCTTATTCTATGCAAAATCGTCCTTTGGCCAATCCACGTCGATATTGTTCCATCTTTCTTCTTCTTCAAAAATATAGAGGAAGTAAAGAGATTTGAGTTATGTTTAATGTACCCTATTTATAGAAATTCCTTAATTTCCTTTTTGAATTCCTCTTGATGTCTCCTACAGTGGAAATAGGGATTAGTGATGATGAACTTAGGAGCCTCCTCCAATTCAATGATATTCTTAAAGCCTTTGTACAACAATCTCGTTGGAGGAATTTTTTGGAATACTTTATCATGCTTGTCTAAGATACGTTTCTCATCCAAATGACATGCCTTCTCTCCTTCAATAGATTTTGTGATCTAGTCCCAAAACAATAAGCTTCCCATGCTACTTTTCCATGGAAGAAAATCATCTCCATTCTCTAAGTTGATACAATCCTTGATGCTTTATTTCTCATTCCCCATAGTATCACTTCTTTTTCCTCCAACTAAAACTTTAGTTCCATGGTCTAGATTTTTTATGTGATCTCTACTAATGAGTAAAGTTATTGGATATCTAGGACCATATGCATCATATGCTAAAAAAATAGAGTTCATCCTTCATATCATATCCTCGTAGATTAAGAATTAGCTAAGAGATATTTTTGTTGCATTGGATGGTGAAATTGTTAGCCATCATAATATTAAAACCTTTAAAATCCTACACCTTGAAGCCTCGCTTGGTCACCAATTACTCATCAATGAAGTTATGAGTGGGACTAATGCCAATTAGTACCATCACCATTTTAATTCATAGAATTCCACATATTCAAAAGGGTTTGTACCTTGGAGTGGCAAAGATCATGGAAAGAGTATCTCTCACCATGGCTCCTTATTTTCTTGGTTGGTTCTCTTCTTCTCCAATATCTTATTTTGGTTCTTATTCACTCTACAATTTGGGATCCTCATATCCTAATTCATCATAAAAAAATTACCTAAATTTAATTCCCTTATCCTTTCCTAAGACTCCTATGTCTAGCTGACCATGGCTCCTTGTAGCTAAAACATAACTTCTTCCTCCTCAATTGATTCCTCACCTCAATGTATAGTCTTAATGGGAAACTCTTGGATTGGAATTTTTTGCAAGAAGGCTTCTTTGGAATGAATTTTTGGTCTATAGATAATTTTTTGGCATGAAATTCTCTAGTTCCATTTCCCATATAATTACCTCTCTCAGTTTAGGTGGTTCAAAATCCTTGACCATCCCCTTGAGAGGTTTAGTTAACTTTTTGATGAAGAGCATAGTCAATCTTCTCTCTATAATTTCTAGCATCATTATCGATAGCTTTTGAAACTCTATTCCATAGTTCCCCATTGAACCACACTATTCAAGTTGACTTAAATATTTGAAATAAACTTTAGAGTCCTTTGTATCAAACATCTCAATATTTTTTTGAGTTCATCATATGAGGTGATGGATTGATGGAACTAAGTGATAAGACTATGATACCACCACTAATGTGTAGTAACCTCCAAATCCAAGGTGGAAAAATTGATTGATTCATCTTATATCATCATCTTAAGGGAAAAAATGTTCGTAGCCTCTACACCCATGCACAAGCTAAGAATTTTGCTACATATTTCTTTGAAAAGATTATAGCTTAGGCCTTGGTCTATAACCATTCTAGGAACTTTTCATCTTCATATATTGGTGAGTTATATTTCACTTTGAATCTCCTTAGAAATAGATTTGCATTCTCCATGACAAGCCCTAATATCATCAAACTATGAGTTTTAGGTTTCATGCTCTAGATCCTCCAAGTCCTTATTCACAAAGGTAGGCTAGGTTGTCCTTGTAGTTGAAATAAGAAAATTCCTTTATGTGTGGATTTGAGTGGCATTTAGATGATTACCCTCATAGGAATTTTTTTTATCTATTAGTTGTCTAGGTGTATTCATAGTACCATCCATTGTGTGAAGTAATTGAACCATCATATCAAATTTTTTAGCCCAAATCTCAAGGTTGACATATGTGTTCATTCTCTTCTCTTTTTGCCATATTGTTATGCTCTATGATAGAATCTATAGGAGATATTTTACTCTCTAAAATATCTATAGATAATATTTATTTATTGAACTCCCTCAAGGGATATGTGGTTGCTCTATCATAGTACTGCATAAAACTAAAACATGCAAAGTTAAATTCTAATAAAATAGGCATACAATTTCACTAACTCTAATAAAATTATAATTTCTTGATCCCAAACAATAATGGAAACTAAATTCTTAACCTTCAACAAACAAGTTTATTATTTGGATAACACTATCAGGCCCTAATACTCAACTAGATCTTAGAAAAATCAAATTAAAATTATTATTTATGCATTAGTAATATCATTACATTTTAAATAGAAAAGGGAAAGCATAAATCTCAATCCTCTTAATATAATGAATACCAAATAATAGTTGAAAATATTAATCTCTTTCTTATTACAATAATGGTTATATTACATTCAAATGGTTTTTCCATATCAGTAACAATGATAAATATATCTACTAACAAAAAAATAAAATAAAATCAATATAATGCTATTTGATTCTATGCCTAATATGAATCTTAAATACAAACTTCATATGAAATTTTTATCCAATATCACTAGGGTTTTCATCCAAGGATTCCCATGCTTGAACATAAGTTCTCAAAATAGATTTTGAAAGGATTTTTTTAAAGCTTAAATGATGATCAAAGAGGAAAATAATCACTCTTTTATATCCTCCACAAAAAAATAGATAGACCACCAAGCACACCTACAAATTCAAATTTGAACAATGATCATGGGTGGGAAATATTTCACATTAAAGTTATGGTGCCAAAAATAAACTATTGGAAATAATATGACATGTGTTGGGAAGTTAGGAGTCGAAGAAAAATGTAAGAAGATATATCAAGGAGAAGGGGTCACCCTTACCATTAGAAACATACTATAGGTTGGGGTGATGGGTTTCGATAAAGGTATACTTAGGAAAGTAAAACACATAATCGATAGAAACAAGGAAGATAAAAGTATAGACCTAATATGTATAGACTTATATTGAATAGAAATGCGAAATGACATGACATGAACAATATCAAGTAACTGGTAGATTAAAATAAAGTGCACAAGGCGATAATAAAATCTTAGGCATATACATAGGGTTTTCATGATTGTTAAATTTGAAATTTAGAAGAAATCATATAAGGATAAAACACTTATAGTGCTAAGAATGCTAATACAAGGGCACACAAAAATATATAGGGGAACACAATCAAAATACTTGTAGAATAATTTAATGGGTCACATTGAATTAATGTGGATTGATAAAAGAAAAAACATAACACAAAATTTAGGATTTTGTAACAAATTTATAGGGTAGGGCCAACATAATTAATGGTGTCTTTGAAATTAAATTCAATGGATTAGATAAAAATCACTTTGCATAAGTTACCCAAAATACTATGTTGGAGTATAAATATTTTGAGGTTGAATCCATGGCTCTAGGTCTCTTCTATAGGTGTGGATCTATCCTATAGTCTGCAAATTTAATTCGAATCTTGTACTTCTCTTCTTTAATTAACTCTATTATCTTATCCTTGCTACTTATTATGGGCTTGTGATATTTAGAAATACCTTAGGGTGGTTATCAAATCATTATGACTAGGTTCTCCTAGGTCAATCCATTAGAATGGTTAGGTTTACGACCTTGGTACATGTTGGAAAATAGAAGGTAAGTGTGAAAATGTCCTAAGATGTAAATTTTGATATAGATAAACTCGTTTTGGTTTTCCAACTAGGGTTTTACTATGACACATGATTTTGTATGCTTTGGGAATTTAAACAATTATTACGTAATGCTAGGATGATAAATGAACTCTTATCAAATGTCTTTATATATCACTACATATTAAAAAATGAATCAAGTTGGATCATGGTGAGAATGAAACATTAATGTGAATGCAAGAAATTAATGTCTAGACACTAAAGGTAATATTAAGTATAATAAATAAGTAAAATATGAAAATACATGTAGAAATGTATAAGATAAAATCAAATATATGAAAATAAATATAAATAGATATAAGTAACATATAGAAAAATATATGAGATAAAACCATTCTCTTAGAATAAGCGTAGAACAATATAGAAAATGATATAGATTTAATGATTTCATCCTTATATTCATACACACTAATTTAAAATCCTTTACTTAACTACAAATAAATCTCTAATTCTGTGATTACCAAGATCAAATGATGATACCATATATATATATATATATATGAGCATTAAAAGTCTTTAAAATAAGATATTTTAAAAATAATTGTAAAAATAAGATAACCATAGCAAACAAGATTATCATCCCCTAACAAGATCCCTATATTTCTGAAAGGACACATTTTCAAGGCGTGGAATTATTGCCATTTCAAATGTTAAAAAATAGGTTTATCCACAACGAACAAAAATGTGGAGTTAATGGATTGACATGGAAGCTTGAATCGTTTAGAGTTTTTCTTTCTTAAGTAATCTGATGTTGATTTTAGTCAAAAAAAATTTGGTGTCCACCTTATTCTTCCTG
Organism: Sequoia sempervirens; assembly: GCA_007258455.2. NCBI lineage: Eukaryota > Viridiplantae > Streptophyta > Pinopsida > Cupressales > Cupressaceae > Sequoia > Sequoia sempervirens. The sequence continues at coordinate 33,896 of VDFB02029387.1, read as the reverse complement.
TAGGTGTTTTTAAAGTGGTGTATTTCAAACACTTTGAATTTGTGCATGTGAACATGTGATTAAAAGCCAAATTTTGTTGATGACGTTCTTGAATGGTGACAAAGTATCTTTGGACAGATATACGACTTCTTGATTTGCTCTTCTCTCAAAGTCGGTCAGAATCAGTGATCAGTTTTGAAAAACGGTGCTAGAAATAATAGTAGCCGTCCGAAAACGAGGCGCTCATTCTCTTGACTTGACTCTAAAGCTCCGTGAACGTTACGCAAAAATGTCTCTCACCGTGTATTATACGTAACTAGACCACACCCATTATAAATAGGGGTAGCAAATGGAGGAGAATAAACACACAAGGCAAATCATGGCTATACAAAATAGTAAGGGCAAGATCTTCTGGTGCTCTTCAGTATGTGTACTGCTTATTCTATTAGTGTTAGTGGATGTGGGAGTCTCTCAAAATTGTGGATGTAATGGATTGTGTTGTAGTCAATATGGATACTGTGGAAGTGGAGATCCCTACTGTGGGGCTGGTTGTAAAGAAGGTCCCTGTTATTCTTCTTCTCCTCCTTCTACTGGCGGAGGAGGAGTGAGTTCTATAGTTTCTTCTGATGTTTTTAACTCTATAGTTGGAGGAGCTGCGAGTGGGTGTGCAGGAAATGGATTTTATAATTATGATTCCTTTATTAGTGCTGCTAATGCTTTCAGTGGCTTTGGGACATCTGGGTCTTCTGATGTTAATAAAAGAGAAGTTGCTGCCTTTTTTGCTAATGCAGCCCATGAGACTGGAGGTAATACATGCATTACAAGTTTTGATTTACAGTTATGTTCTTTTCTATCAATTTAAGTGTTCGTTTCTAGCAGTACTAAAAAGGGTTGTATAACAGGGTTTTGCTTCATCGAAGAGCAGAATCCAGGCAGCAAATACTGCGATGCCTCCAACACTCAGTATCCCTGCAACCCCGACAAGAGTTATCATGGCAGAGGCCCTCTGCAGCTCTCATGGTCGGTAACCATTTTCAATTCCTACGTAATTAGTTTTCAAATTTTAATCAATAAAATCTTATAACATTGCTCTTTTATAGCTGAGCTATGCTAATGTAAGGTGATGACAGGAACTATAATTACGGAGCAGCAGGAAACTACATTCAATTTGATGGGTTGAACAATCCAGAGGTGGTGGGCACTGATTCGACCATCTCATTTAAGACGGCAGTGTGGTTTTGGATGGTGAACAGTAACTGTCATACAGCAATCACGTCTGGCCAAGGGTTCGGAGCCACCATCAGAGCTATCAACAGTATGGAATGCGATGGTGGAAATGATGCAACTGTGACCAGCAGAGTTAATTACTTCCAGAAGTTTTGCCAGCTACTCAACGTCGACCCAGGATCGAATCTTCGATGTTAATTTGCCTTTCTTGCTTAGTATCACTAATTCCTAGAATAAGACAGCAATGCCAACAACGACAAAAATAGTCCATGGGCAGTTGCCAATTCACCTCATCTCTATCTCAATACTTCAAAGTCTACCAGATCGATATTACAATAAGTGTTTTGATGTTATACTGAGATCAGTTTTATAGATATATTTGATCGTTACACAAGTGCTCTTTTAAAGTTAAAAAAAACGTGCATGATAAATTCTGTGGTGAGAAGTATAAAGTTTCTCTTAATTTAAATGAGACTTTTTCTTTTCTCAAAGTGATCTTTTCTTAGTCTCGGTGGTGGAGTATTTTGCTTAATGAAAATTATGTGTAAATTTGTAAGATGTTTTCTTAAAATATTTCTATATGTTATTTAAATTAAATTCAAGATAATTTTTATGGGATAAATATTTATAAGATTACACTTCAATGTAATAATTAAATATTATGTTTATTAATTTTAATTAATAAAAATAAAATTAAGTATTCTTATTTTTATTGATAAATTATAAAATCATTATTATCTATTTAATTATTAAATAAGTATAAATTTATAAAAGTATCAAAACCATATATGTATGTAAACACATTCTTACAAATTTTGAGATTAGTTTTTAAGATAGAGTGAAACCATATATGTATGTAAACACATTCTACTCAATTCTCTCAATCATTGCTTACTACATTATCTACAAGGAAATGAAGGTAACATTGTCAAATCATGTGACAAGAAAAAGTTCAATGCGAATAGAAAAAACAAACATAACAACATTATAGCACTCACACTTGAATCATTATTCCCCTTATCCACAATGGGTAGGACTAATTGAGTATACAAAAAATAAAGCTCAAATAAATTTTCAAATATTGAGTCACTTCCTTTTGGTTGATTAATATTCATCATAATACATTGCTTGTAGCACAATGGTGCAACAATATTTGATGAATGTTGCAACTCTTTATTTTTGTGGCTATAGTTATTCCCCTTATTAGGTGGAAATTACAAATTTTCCTATTGTTAAATATATAAAATCATAGATGTTCAAATATTAAATAAAAAAATGTTGAGTTAGTTGAGCTCCAACATATACTTTAAACTAACACCTATCTACTCTCTTGGGTTGTATTTGTTGATAAACAAGGTGAAACAACAAAAAATACCTCAATGTAATGCAATTGTCCTTTCCCAAGACATCCATGTCTAGGTGACCATGGCTCCTTGTAGCTGAAACATAACTTCTCCCCCCTCAATTGATTCTTCACCTCAATATTTTCTCTTCATGGGAAACTCTTGGATTTTTGTACATTTTTGTTAGAATTATTCTTTAGAATGAATTTTTTGGTCTAGAGATATTTTTTTTACATGGTGTTCTCTAGTGATAAAGCCCACTTCATTACCTCTTTTAGGGTAAGTGGGTAAAAATCATTGACCATCTCATTGAGAGATTTAGTTATCCTTATGATGAAGAGCATACTCAATCTTTTCTCTGTATTTTTTAGAACCATTATCAATAGTTTTGAAACTCTATTTAATAATCCCCCATTGAACCACCATAAATTCAAGCTGACTTAATTCCTTGAAATAAAGTTTATAATCTTTTGTGTCAAACATCTCAATCATTTTTTTTGAATTCACTGTATGAGGTGATGGGTTGATGGACTTGGGTGATAAGACTATGGTACCACCACTCATGTGTAGTTCCCTCCAAATTCAAGGTGGAAAAAGGGATTGATTCATTTACTATCATCAACCTAATAGACAAGTATGTTCTTCTATCATTATTATCTATTTAATTTTCCAATTTCATAATAATAATGGAAAAATAAGAAGCGAAACAAAATAAATATCTAATATTTAATATGGATGTTTAAGGCCCCAAAAAGGATGGGTCTGGACTAGGGTGATCAAAACCCTTTTCATACTATTTTAGCTAATTTAAAAATATGTTAGTGACGACATTTTAATATTTAAAAATCCAAAATCATTTGTTAGCTATCACTATTTTATTTTTTGAAAATTAAAGAATTACATATAAATGCAAGTCAATTTTTACCATTTTAATGCTAGCAATTTTGAGAGACATCTTGAAACTTTTAAAAATCATAATTTTGAATATTCCAAAAAGAAGTCAAGAGCAAAATTATAGAAATGTTATTTCAGTCAAGCATCACGATAGCAATGCATCATATTTTCATGTTTCATGCTTATTTGTTTTGTGAGTACTAACAATTGCATGCTTTCAAATCAAGTATCTATTTCTCCATGAAGGTGATGAGTAGAATGAATTTAATCCCTCAAAAAATATAGATCTAAGTGGTGAGTTGCAACAATTGTTAATTTATCACTCTTTTATCATTTATCCTCTACTTGACCAAGGGTGAGCTCTCTTTTTACATCATCATAGCCATTCTAGAGGTAGAAATACCAAAAAGGGGTTTGACTTAGGTAAGCCCCTATATGGTACAACCCTCCCCCCCCTTTTGTGTGTGTAGGTTACAAATCTAAAGTGAATTGAAGGAGGATTGAAGGTATAATTTCTCATGCAAGAATTCAAGCCCTTCAAGTCAAAAAATCAAGGAAAGTGGACTTTATTAGTGACATAAAAAGTTTTGACACTGAGTTCAGGAGAGAAGATTGCATAGATCAAGAGCAATAAAAAACTAAAGTATAATTTTGAGTATCTACTTCCCAATCTAGGGTTCCCATTTCCCCCATCTAACTATTTTGAGCCAAAATTTATTTGCCAGGTTCTTTTATGTCTTCCCTCTACTATTGTGAATTTTATTTTTGTTTATCAATTTTGTACTTTCTGGAAATCATCTTAGTTTACTGCAATTTCATAGTTAACCTAGGAACATCTTTGCATCATCAAATTAATTAATTAATCAATATAAAATCATACACAAATATCCCGAAGGAAAAAGGATTAAAACCATGATCCACCATTCTAGCTCTTCCATTGAGGTTCATAGATGAATGGGTGTTGAGATCACTTTTAATCCATCTTTCCCTTGTGATGTTGGAAAGAGTATGTATTATATCCTAGATCCCTTTTTTCAACATCACAACACTTTCTTTACCTATCACTTATCTAGGTGTATTCATATTACCTACTATTTTGTGAAGTAATTTAACCATCATATTAAATTTTTTTTTAGCCCAACTCTCAATGTCGTCAGATGTAAACTAATTATCCTCTCTTTTTGTCATATTATTATGCTCTATAATATAGGATATATTTTAGTCTCTAAAATCTCTATAGATCATCTTTGTTTCCTCATCTCCTTGAAGTGATATGTGGTTGCTCTATGATTGTACTCATAAAAAATAGAATATGTAAAGATAAACTATGATAAAATAGGCTTACAAGCTTACCAACTTTGATAACATTGTAATGTATTGAGCCTGAAAATTAATGGAATTTCAATTCTTAACCTTGAACAAATAGTTATTATTTGGATAACACTATTAAAGTTCCTACTACTTAAATAGATTTTAGATAACTCAAATAAAAAATACCATTTATGCATTAGTAATATCATTATATTTTAAATAGAATTTAAGACAAACATAAATCTCAATCTTCTTAATATACTGAACACCAAATAATAGTTGAAAATCCTAATCCTTTTCTTATTAGAATAATGGTGTTATTACATTCAAATGGTTTTGTAATATTTATAGCTACAAAAATTATTTTACTAACAATAATTTCAAATCAAATAAATATAATAATACTTGAGTCTATGCCTAATGAAGCTTAAATACAAACTTCATATGAAATATTTTTCCAAAATTACTAGGGTTTTCATCCTAGGATTCCCATGCTCAAACATAAATGCTCAAAATGGATTTTGAAAGGAATTTAGTTAAGTTTAGATGATGATCATAAAGGAACACATTCACTCTTTTATATCCTAAAAAATAAAATACATAGACCACCATGAACACCCACCACCTTACATTCACACAATGATCATTGGTGGGAAATATTCGACTTTAAAAGTTGTGTGAAAAATAAACTATTGGAAATCATATGACATGTGTTGGAAAGTTAGGAGTAGAAGAAAAATGTAAGAAGAAATATCAGGGATAAGGGGTTAGCCATACCACTAGATATATACTATAGGTTGGGGTCATGGGAATAAAAAAATAACCATGATAATATGAAAAAAATAAGATTCTAACAAATATAATGGTGGGATGAGGGAAAATGGAAGGCACGCTAGTATTGAAAAGTCTAAACTCTGATAGGAAGAAGGGAAGAGTAGAGTTTGAAGAAAAGGTATACTAAGGAAGGTAAAACAAATAATTGATGGAAACAAGGAAGAAACAAGTATAAACCTAATATGCATCTAGACTTAGATTGACTAGATATAGGACATGGTCCATGGTCCATGCATGGGAAATATCAAGTAACTAGTAGATTAAAATAAAGTGCACAAGATGATAAAATAATCTTAGGAATATACATAGGGCTTCCATGATTGTTAAATTTGAAATTTAAAATAAAGCATAAGGGTATAGACACCTATATCTCTAACAAGGGCACACAAAAATATATAGGAGAACACAATTTGAATACTTGTAGATTAACTTAATGGGTCCCATTGAATTAATGTAGATTGATCAAAGTAAAAAATAACACAAAATTTAGAATTTTGTAGCAAATTTATATTGTAGGTCCAACATAATTAATCGTTTCTTTGAAATTAGATACAATATATTAGATAAAAATAAATTTGCATACTACATAAAATCCTATGTTGGAGTATAACTATTTTGAGGTTGAATCCATGGCTCTAGGTCTCTTCCACATGCATGGATCCATCATATAGTCCACAAATTTGATTTGAATCTTGTACTTCTCTTCTTCAATTAACTCCATTCTCTACTCCTGGCTAACTATTATGGGCTTGTGATATTTAGAAATACCTTAGGGTGGTTGTCAAATCACTATGACTAGAGTCTCCTAGGTTAATCCACTAGAATGGTTGGATTTACAACCTCAGTACATGTTGACAAATAACAGGTAAGTGTGCAAATGTCCTAAGATGTGAATTCATATATATATAAATTGGTTTCCAACTAGGGTTTCTCTATGATGGATAATTTTTTGTATGTTCTAAGAATTTGAATAATTATTAGGTGATGCTAAGATGATAAATGAATTCTTATGAAATTTCTTTAAATACCACTACATAGTAGCAATCATGCAAAATATGAATCAAGTTGGATCATGGTGAGAATAAAACATTAATGTGAACACAAGGAATTATATCTAGACACAAAGAGAAATATCAAATATAATAAGTAAAATATGAAAAAATATATAGAAATGTATAAGATAAAATGAAATATATGAAAATAAATATAAATATATAGAAGTAACATATATATAAAAAAACCTAATATCACACGAAAATATATTATTTTATCAATATATAATATAAATCAATTTTAAGATTACAAAATTAAGATTGATATAATGATTTCATCCTTATACTCATGCACATTAATTTAAAACTTGAATACTGCAAATAGATCTCTAATTCTGTAATTGCCAAGAACAAATGATGAAACCATAAATATATAATAAAAGAAAGATCCGGGCATTAAAAGTCTATAAAGTAAGATATTTTAAAAATAAGATAACCATAGCAAACAAGATTATCATACCCTAACAAAATCCCTATATTTCTAAAAGGATTCATTTTCAATGCGTGGAAGTATTGTCATTTCAAATGTAAAAACAAATAAGGTTTATCCACAAGGAACAAAAATATGGTGTTGTTCAATGGCTTGACATGGAAGCTTGAATAATTTAGAGTTTTTCTTTCTTAAGTAATCTGACATTGATTTTAGTCAAAAATTTGGTGTCCACCTTATTCTTCCATAGGTGTTTTTAACAGTGGTGTAATTCAAACACTTTGAATATGTACATGTGAACATGTGCTTAAAACCCAAATTTTGTAGATGATGTTCTTGAATGGTGACAAAGTATGTTTGGACAGATATACAAGCTCTAGATTTGCTTTCCTCTCAAGGTTGGTCAGAACCAGTGAGCAGTTTTGTTGCAATTTCTAGTGAAGATCAGATATCAAAATCTAGTTTTCGATTGTGGAACATATTATATATATATATATATATATATATATATATATATATATATAACAGTATTTATCATCAATTACATTAATTGATAATTAATTGATAAATAGTTGAGTCATGGAATTTTTTCAGGACACACTTTAATTTATTTGAGCATTTATTTGAGCATTTATTGATAAAGAATGTAGAACATAGTAAATGAACACTTCTTGTAAATATTTATTTATTTGAGCTGTGGATTAGACAGAACATAATATCGTCTTCAACCAGAGAGTGATGTATGCCTACCTTTTTCTGTTTTTTTGTCTAGGTTACGAGTCAAGATGATCTGTTTGATTCAGTCCTAACATTTTGAAAAACGGTGCTAGAAAAAATAGAAGCCGTCTGAAAACGAGGCGCTCATTCTCTTGACTTGACTCTAAAGCTCCGTGAACGTTACGCAAAAATTTCTCTCACCGTGTATTATACGTAACTAGACAACACCCATTATAAATAGGGGTAGCAAATGGAGGAGAATAAACACACAATGCAAATCATGGCTATACAAAATAGTAAGGGCAAGATCTTCCGGCGCTCTTCAGTATGTGTACTGCTTATTTTATTAATGTTAGTGGATGTAATGGATTGTGTTGTAGTCAATATGGATACTGTGGAAGTGGAGATGCCTACTGTGGGGCTGGTTGTAAAGAAGGTCCCTGTTATTCTTCTTCTCCTCCTACTGGCGGAGGAGGAGTGGGTTCTATAGTTTCTTCTGATTTTTTTAACTCTATAGTTGGAGGAGCTGCCAGTGGGTGTGCAGGAAATGGGTTTTATAATTATGATTTCTTTATTAGTGCTGCTAATGCTTTCAATGGCTTTGGGACATCCGGGTCTTCTGATGTTAATAAGAGAGAAGTTGCTGCCTTTTTCGCTAATGCTGCCCACGAGACTGGAGGTAATACATTCATTGCAAGTTCTCATTTACAGTTATGTTGTTTTTTATCTATTTTAAGTTTATGGTGATAGTATCAGTACTAAAAGGGGTTGTATGACAGGGTTTTGCTTCATCGAAGAGCAGAATCCAGGCAGCAAATACTGCGATGCCACCAACACTCATTATCTCTGCAATCCCGACAAGAGTTATCATGGCAGAGGCCTTCTGCAGCTCTCATGGTCAGTAACCATTTTCAATTTCTACATAACAAGTTGAAAAATTTAAATGGAGTGTAGACCAAGATGCAAAAACAGAGTATAAAGAAAAAGAACAAAATAAACATGAGATGACACAGATATTTTATCGTGGTTCACCAATAAATGGCTACATCCACACTAAGAGGAGAGGAAATTATATTATTATCAATAACATTATAATAGATACAGCAGAAAATATATAAAGACTCATGGAGAATGCAAAGAGTCAATATTGAAGGGGAATTAGAATGTCCGTTGGGCTTCAGCACTCAACAAATCTCCCACTTGAAGACCAACGGATGTTGCAACTCGCCAACCATTCCCCTGCTTTAAATTTATTGTTACTTCTTCTTAACCAGACCAAGAGAAGTCCTTGCGCATTCGAACTTCTCTTTGCAAACAACTTTAGTGAAAATATCTGTCGGATTGACCTTTGTGTCAATTTTTGCAACTTTTAACTTGCCTTCTTCAGCCACATGACGAATGTAATGAGCATGTATGTCAATATGTTTTGAACACCGCTGAGATGAATGAGTGTGAGCAATAAAAATGGTGTTGTGACTATCACAAAATAGAACATAATCACTTTGTTGACATCTCAAATCACTAAACAACTGTTGTAACCAAAGCATCTCCCTAGCACCTTCAGAAAGAGCCAAATACTCAGCTTCAACAGAAGAAAGAGCAACATAATGTTGCAGCCTCGAGACCCAACTAATGGAAGCTCCAACAAACATGAAAACATAACCAGTAGTAGATCTTCATTTATCTAAATCTCCAGCAAGATTAGAATCAGTAAAACCTTGCAGCTGTACATTATTTCCACCAAAACATAAAGCATAATCAGCAGTACATTTGATGTCATCAACATAAAGCAACATTTGATAAACGAAAGCAACCAACATGTCATCAATGTAAAGCAAGAGAATAAAAAACTCACCAGTAGAAAGTTGTTTGTAATAAACACACGGATTCAATTCACACTTGATAAACTTGTGCTCAATCATAAAATGATCAAACTTAATATACCATTGTCATGGGGCTTGCTTGAGCCCATACAAGCTGCACTTCAGCCTGCAATAAAGATGTTCCTGTCCTTGTTGTTTAAATCCTTTCGGTTGCTCCATGTACAACTCTTCATCAACATCACCATGTAGAAAAGTTGTCTTGACATCTAGCTGATCAAGTTCAAGATCCCAAACTGCAGCCAATCCCAAAACTGCCTAGATTGTATTCATTTACACAACTGGAGAGAAAATCTCATTAAAATCTATGCCTCTTTGTTGATCATACCCTTTTACAACCAGCTTAGCATGATAACGTATATTGCCTGCATCCTCCTCTTTCAACTTGTACACCCAACGATTTTTCAAGGGTCTTCAATCAGGTGGAAGCAACACTAAATCCCAAGTATTATTAGCTTGCAATGAACTCATTTCACCTTGCATTGCCTCTTGCCATTTTGCAGAATCAATTACCTTGCAAGCCTCTTTGTAAGTAGCTGGTTCAGGTTGATCAAAAACTAAAAGCTCAGGCTCAACGTCTTCTGAATACAATAATTCATAGTCTGAAAATTTTGAAGGACGTCTCCTCTCCCAGGTAGACCTCCGTAACTGAGGACCTTCCTGTTGCAAATTTGAATCCTCCAAATTCATTCTCTGTAATTGAATTTGAACATCATCAATTTCTGACTGTAAATTTCCTTGATTACTCATATTTCCAACGCTCTACCTCTGTACACTCCCTTGTGACAGTGAGGATTGAAAAACAAAGCCTCTCATCGTATCATGTTGGAGACCAAGAGGCTGCGAATCAGCAAGAGAAGGGTGCGAAACATCAAACAAGGGCAACAAGTGAACAATAGAAGGGGGCTACATGGCAACTAAGGGAGACAAAGATGCATGTTTTAATGGCTGCAAATAGTGACTTGGACCCTATGCATCAAGATTAGAAGCCTATACAGCAAGATGTGGAAGCTGCGAATAAAATCTTTGACCTTGCACATTGACGGAAGGATGTAAAGAAGGTGGCCTCCAAAATTCACCAACATGTATTGAAGGTTGGGTAGAAACCATTGGAGGCTACGCTATTGGTGGCTGCATAGCAGTTAGAGGAGGTTACAAATTATTCAAAGAAGCCTACGCACCATGATATGTGGGTTGCGCACCATGACATGGACCTGATGTATGAAGAATTGGGGGCTGCACACTAAGTTTTGAAGGTTGTAAAATAAAAAGTGGAGCCTTCATTGAAAACAGAGGAGGTTGTGTATCATTCCCAGTAGACTGCTCAAACAATGATTTTGTATTACCTCCTTAATTATTCAGAGAAACTAGAGACGAGGTTATAGAATAGGTCGGGGATAAAACAAAGGTGGGTGAATAATTTATTCCTCCTACGCTACTTGATTGCAAATTACCTCCAGGAGACCCATGTGAGCGAGTATTTTCAAATGCTGAGAAAGGCACATATTCCTTCATGACTACTGCCCATGTTTGCAAAGCTAAAAAACGTGCTCATTGAAAACCACATCCCTGCTACAAATAATTTTACTAGCCACTGGATCCCACAGCAAGAATTTGTATTGATCTTCACCATACCCAACAAAAAAACATTTATGTGATTTGGGGTCCATTTTGGATCGTTTCTCCTTGGGAACAAGAGCAAAGGCTTCACATCTAAATGCCCAAAGATGTGAATAGGAGATCCGCTCTCCTAGCCACTCCTCCTTTGGAATACGAAAATCTAACCGAGATGATGGGCTCATATTAATTAAATAAATTGTTGTGTTGCAAGCTTCAACCCAGAACTCTTTGCCCAATCCAACATTAGAAAGCATACATCGTGCTTTCTCCAAAATTGTTCTATTTAACCTCTCTGCAACCCCATTTTCTTGAGGTGTAAAAGGAACAATTTTGATCCTTCGAATACCATTGTCAGCACAAAAATCATCAAATTCTAGTGAACAATATTCACCACCGTTATCCATTTGCAAACATTTGATGTTATGCCCACTTTTATTTTCAATTAAAACTTTAAATTTTTTGAATTTGCTAAAAACTTCATATTTCCTATTAATCATAAAAATCTAGACCTTCCTAGTGAAATCATCATGGAAAGTTCCAAAATAGTTAGCCCCTCCAAGATAGGTTACCTCAGTCGGTCCAAAGACATCCGAGCAGACAAGCTCCAAAGGTGAAGTATGCTTTTCATGTCCCATCTTCAAGAAGCTGACCCTCTTCTGTTTTCCATAAAGACAATGTTGGAAAAATTTCAAATCCACCAATTTCAAACCCAGTAATTGATTTCTTTTGACTATCACTTCAAGGCCTTTCTTACTCATATGTCCAAGACATTGGTGCCAAAGTACGGTCTCACTATCCATCAGTGCAATAGCAACTCCCACTTGAGAATCATTCTCAAAAACATATAAGCTGCCCACTCTATCTCCTTTGGCCATCTTTAGGGCACCCTAAGAGACTTTCCAAGAATTCAGAAAGAAAAGAGTATTGCAGCCTTGTGAAAAGAGTTGGCTTATAGAAATCAAATTCTTCTTGAGTTTTGGAACATGTCTAACATCTTGCAAAATCCATGTGCCTCCATTCTTGGATTGTAAGAGAACATCACCTTTACCAATGATCTCCAAAGATTTGTTATCCCCCAAGTAAACATTCCTGAATTGTCCTTGATAATTAGAGAAGACATCCATACAAGAGGTGGCATGGAAAGATGCACCCGAATCTAAAACCCACAAATCTGAAGTGATTTCATTTATGGAAAAAACCCAAATACTATCACTATGTTCATAAACAACATTAACTTCACTGTCTTTAACCTTCCCTTGTGCCTTCTTATAGGAATAACAATCTTTTTTAGTGTGACCAAGCTTACCAAAAAACCAACAGTCACCAATTCTACCTCTGTATTTTGAATTTTTTGCAGATTTTCATCTTCTCCTATTATTGTCTTTGCCTCTATGTCAAGGCCTTCCTCTACTAACAGCAGTTAGGTTTTTCCCTGAAGAGGTCTCTTGGTTCTTCCATCGCATATCTTTGCTGAGGAGAGTAGTCGCAACATCATCAAACTTCAATTTATTTTTAGCAGCCACAGAAGTATTCACAACCATAACAACTCCCTCTTAGCTATTAGGTAGCGAACACAACAATAAAATTGCTTTAATTTCATCATCCAGGCTGATGCCCACTAAAACTAATTGAGTAACCAATGTGTTAAATTCATTAAGGTGGTTGGACACAATTCCACCTTCTTTCATTTTCAGGTTATATAATCTTTTCATAATAAAAACCTTATTAGATGTAGAATCCATCTCATACATCGAAGAAAGTTTATCCCACTATTCCTTTGAAGTCTTTTTTGTTGAAACATTAAACAATACATTATTGGACAATGAGAGGAAAATCTTAGATTTTTCCTTCCTGTCCAACTTCTCCCACTCTTCATTTGTCATTGAACTTGGCTTCTTAGCTTTCCCATCGAGCGCGAGTGAGAGGTCTTGCTTTATCAGCAATGACTCCATTTGCACCTTCCATAGACTAAAATTCTGACTTGAGAATTTCTCTATCTTTGCTTTCTCCATGACTTGAAAATCCAGCATCGATTTTCTCAACCAGCTATACCATCACCATACAACTCTGATACCAATTGAAAAATTTAAATGGAGTGCAGACCAAGATGCAAAAATAGAGTATAAAGAAAAAGAACAAAACACACAAGAGATGACACAGATATTTTATTGTGGTTCACCAATAAATGGCTACATCCACACTAAGAGTAGAGGAAATTATATTACTATCAACAACATTACAATAGATACAACAACAAATATATAAAGACTCATGGAGAATGCAAAGAGTCAATATTGGAGGGAAATTAGAATGTTCGTTGGGCTTCAACACTCAACACAAGTTTCCAAATTTTAATCAATCAAATATTATAACATTGCTCTTCCTAGCTAAGCTATGCTACTGTAAGGTGATGATAGGAACTATAACTACGAAGTGGCATGGAACTATATTCAATTTGATGGGTTGAACAATCCAGAGGTGCTGGGCATTGATTCGACCATCTCATTTAAGATGGTGCTGTGGTTTTGGATGGTGAATAGTAACTGTCATACAACAATCGCGTCTAGCCAAGGCTTCAGAGGCACCATTAGAGCTATCAACAACATGGAATGAGATGGTAGAAATGCTACAACTATGACCAGCAGAGTCAATTACTTCCAAAATTTTTGCCAGCAACTCAACGTCGACCTGGGATTGAAAATTCAATATTAATTTTCCTTTTTGTTCAGTATCATTAATTACTAAAATAAGAGAGCAATGCCTACAATGAACAAAATAGTCTGTAGGTACCTGCCAATTCACATCTCCTCCATCTTAATACTTCAAAGTTTACCAGACCTATAAGAAAATAAATTTTCTGATTTCATATTGAGATAAGTTTTATAAATATATTTGATGTTTAAACTAGTGTGGTTAGTTTTATAGGTATATTTGATGTTAAAACGAGTGCTCTTTTCGAATTAAAAAATGTGCATGATAAATTCTATGTTGGTGACGTAGTATTTTGATTAATGAAAAATATGTGTAATTCTGTGAGATGTTTTCTTAAAATAATTTCGTTTATTAATTAAGTTAACGTCAAGATAATGTCCATTGGTTAAATATTAATAATATTATTATCATTCATTATAATAATTAAATATTATGTTTATTAGCATTATTTAGTTTAATATTCTAAAATTAATTTTAATTAATAAAAAAATATTTATATATTAGTTTTATAAATAAATTATAAAATTATTATTATCTGTTTTAAATAGATGTAAATCTGAATCATTTTTTTTGGGACAATTTGATTTCAATGTACTTTTTCTATAAATTTTGAAATTACTGATTACAATGAAGTGAAATCATATGTGCATGTTAACATATTTTAGGTAATTTTCTTAATTAGGTAATTTTCTATAATATCGACAAGGAAATAAAGACAACATTGTCAAACCATATGACAAGAAAAAGTCTAATGTGAATAGAAAAAAGAAAACATAACAACAGTAAAACACTCAATTTCAAATAATTACTCTCGTTATCCATGATAAGTAGGACTATTTGAATATACAAAAAATAAAGCTCAAATAAATCTTCAACTATTTAGTCACCTCCTTTTGGTGGATTAAAATTCATCATGATGCATTTCTCATAGCACAACAATGCAACATTTTTTGATGAATGATGCAACTATTTATTTTTGTTAATGTTGAGTTAGCTAGGTCCATCATATACTATAAACTAACACCCATCTAATTTATCAAGCTACTTTTGTTGATAAACAAGGTTAAATTATTGTGGTAAAATATTTTGAAAGTGTATACACATTTAAAATTTATTTATTTAACAAGGATTATCATATGATTAAAAAATATGATCGAAACAACACCAATAAAAGATAAATTCTCACAACCATCTTTTTCTTTCTTGAGTAATTATTTTTTCATTCTTGAAATGATAATACATAATATTTATATAAATGCATTCATTTATTATTATTATTATTATTATTATTTATTAAGAGGGGTAAATGCTTTTGATTCAAAGCTATTAACCAGCAAGGTCACAAACATGGGACCTTATCCCCAATATAAATTCTCAACAATTTCTCCCCAATGGGGTTTGAACTTTGATGGCAAGAATAACAACGCAACAAATTAACCATCGTACCCTGCCACTACTGGGTAAAAGGATTTATTTATAATTTAATTAGAGTTTACAATATTTAATTTGTAACTGACAAGATCTTGCTTTATTTATTATCATTCTAATACTAGCTAAGGTGGCTCATGCCTATGATAGTGGAAAAGAAGTTACTGAGATCCATTGTGGAACATTTCCATGATAGAGGCTAAAAATAGTTGATGGTTATGGGAGTAAAGAGAGAGAGAATTATGTTAAAAATAACTCATCCTCCATATACTAGGAGTGGGGGCAATGCAAGGAAAATAATTGTTTCACTTAAAAAAAAGGGGGTAGATCTCTCTAGCATTAGGGAAGTGAGAAGGAAACTATAAAATTTGAAATATTTTTTGCTACATGCCTAAAAATAAATTTTAACTTGCAACCAATATTTTCTTACAAAATTTTCCCATTATTTTCTTATCAACATTATTGATAGAATGACATAATTTATGTAGAATCTTGAGGTAAGTCACTTGCCATGGTTTAAATGATTTTTATTTTTGGGAATTCATACATAGCCGAATCATTTCTTTTTGGTCAAGTTTTATTTCATTATAAAATTATGTTGCTATCTATAAAATGAAAGCAATGGTTCTTTGGTTTCATCTAGGACTATTTTCTTATATGATATTAATTTAATTCCTTATTTTTTCTTCCGATATAGAAATTTTGAAATGCTAAACAAATTATGTATTTATTTCATGGTTTTAGGACCATTTAATTCATTTGATAGAATTATTTGAATTTTGAATCAATGTGCAAAGAAATTTGATCTAGGTATTCCTACCATTATAATGACATAAATTTGCAAGAGGCTAGAATCCTTTGATAAAATTTGTCAATAGTTCTAATTCATGGTAATTCTTCCACACTCTACTTACATAGCTACTAGGTCAATGTTAACTACAATATTTGAAAAAAATACTCCTTCGATTATGCTTTAGTGGAAATTCCTACCCTCATCCAAGCTCCACTTTACATATAGGTAGGTAGGATGATAGCGAAGGTTGAGGAGTTAGGTTTTTCATAAAAAATTATCCCCATGCACGTCCATCCCTCATAGTACTACTTGGAGTCTTAGTTTTGATACCATGTATAGCATGAGGCTAGAATCCTTTGATAATTTTTTTTAGTAGTTCCAATACATGGTAATGCTTCTACACTCTATTTACATAGCTACTAGGGCAATGTTAACTTAAAAAGGTTAAAAAAATCCTCCTTCCATTATGCTTTGAAAGGAAAGTTCATACCCTCATCAATCTCCACTTTGCATATAGGTCTAGGTAGGATGCTAGAAAATGTTGAGGATTTAGGTTTTCATTGCAATCTATTACATTTATTTAAAAGTTTCTCTAGTCTTTTCATAGCAAATATTTCTATGCATATTCATTCCTCATAGTATTACTTGGAGTCTTGGTTTTGATAGTATATATAAATATTTATGCATAGAAAATAATATTTAATATATTATGAAAAGGTGAACAGTTAATTATAGTGTAGGGAAATTCATTATATGTTGTTTGTACATGCTAGAATGCAATTAATATATTTTCATTATACATGTTCTACTATAAATTATGAGTGGAAAAGGATAAGTATATAATTAAAGTAACTTGTGCATTAATGTCTATGTTCTATTACCCATAAAAAATGTTATATACGGTATCACTGCATATGTTCTTGTTATGCTTGGATATCATGGAAATTATATACTTGTAAACCTTATTTGATTATGATTTTGTCATGTCAGCTTATAACCTTGATATTAATGACCTTTATGCCTTTAATTTTTCAACCATTCTCTTCTACCATGATATATATCCTAAATCCAATTAAATTCAATTAGAGAATTTTTAATATCAAATTAGACATAATTAATTAACTAAATCATGGTACCTATTAAAATATTTTTTATTCATTAGACTCGTGACACATCTATATAGGAATGGATAAATCTAGTAATCTAAATGTAATTTGTTCTTTCAGTTGTATGCTATATTTAACATTTTCTAATGGAGCATCTTGAAATCATGATGAACTTATGGAGTAAAGATAAGTCACTTTAGGTAAAAAAATAGTTATTTAATTATCCCATAGACCCAAGCCTTATTAAATCATGACATGGTTGGAGGTTGGTAATGAAACTAAAAAGTATTTATCCTAAATATACTAGTTGTAAACATGATGTGTGATTCTATTAGCCTAGTTCTTGGCAAGATTTACTGTTGAATTCATTAATTTATAATTTGTAAGATGTTATCAACTATAGTACCCCTCAGTTGTTCTCTGTTATACTGCCAGTTAATTGTTCGGATTGAGACATCATGATACTTTGCTTGATGTTGGATTCACAGTTATGATGATAGTTGATGATACTTTTATCACTAATGTTTTATGCTTATGTTATGCCTAGTATAGGGATTTACTGGATTATGTGGATTAATCTTGTTATGTGCATCATGTGATTATCTGATGATTATTCTTGCCTTGTTGTTAGCATTTGATTATTGTGCGTCGGTGTATTTTGGTGAAAGGGAACAGTGTCACATCACTCATTTGTGAGTGCCCTGCGACACTGTGACTTTCCTCTCATGGTGTGTTTGACTGCATGACTATGTACATGCTCGACTGTGTGGTTTGCTGCAGGTTGTAGGTACCAAGAATTGACTCCACTTGAATTGTCTGGTTTGAGTGTGCCTTAAACCCAATGGAAATCGTTGATGGAGATAGCATTCGGTCCCTTGTTTATCCATCATCCTTGATGAGGATGAGTATCTGATTGTACTAACCTATCAGTGTGGTCAATCTGGGTTGGTCTGTCAGTGTTGTTGTGTTGTTTTCCGACTCACTATGAAGTTAGGTATTGTTTGGTATTTTGTGCATTTGATTTAAATTGGGTTGATTAGTACTTTGATTAATTGTGACATTAAAATAAAGCTATTTAAATTAAAAGACATTGAGATAATTAAAATAAAAGCTTTTATATAATTGTGGTATTGATAAAATAAAATATTGTTAATGCCTTTATTTGGTTTAAATAAATTAAGAGTATGATTTAATAAAGAAATATAAAATAAATATATATTAATTATACTAATGTGCAAATATAATCAAAAGGTAAAGTTAAAATTAATAAATTAAATATTTTAAAGTTGATTAATTAAGTGTAAAATAAACAAGGATATGTTTTTATAAATAAATATATTTGAATAGTGGTAGTTAACAATGGATGGGAAATAAAATAAAATAATTAAATTAAAGTGTACATGTAGCAACAAAGATTGGGGAAGTGATAAATAAATTGGTTATTTTGCTAAAAGAAATGGGGCTTTTCAGAATATCTGGAAAACTAGTCTTGTTTTCTCTCCCTGTGAGTTTTTCTTGTTCTTGGAGGCTTTCTTCTAGTTTGGAGGTTTTGGAATTGGGTTTTGGGTAATGGTTGCTAAATTTTGAAGTGTGTAGAAGCTACAAGTTGGGAGTGGTGAGCTCAACATCAAATCTTTCCTTTGGCAAGTGGGAGAAATTAGGTTCCACTGTTTGTCTCAATTCCTTCTCTATTTTGAAAATTAATATTGAATAAATATACTATTGGAAATAGAAAATTTATTGGTTTATTTTTGAATTGAGCAACTCGTAAGAGAATTGCTAGGGAATTTCAAAACTCCTTTCTATATATTGTCCTATGAATTTTACGAACTTGCATTTCACATTAAAATGTCAATTTATTCCTTCCTAGTCGAATACTCTGCTTTGCTCTGTAATTTTCCTTTAATCTCTGTAGCAACCCTCTTTGTGTGCATTTTATACGAAAGAGTATGGCGTACGTCTGTCTGGGGCAATTTCTTATTGGTTATATCATCTTCTTAATGTGAATTCAGTTTGTTCTTAACCCTCAATCAAATGTGTTTGCTTGAAAATTTCCTTAAACTTGCACAAAAGTTTGTGCACTATGTATCATGGTGGTTTCTTTTAAAAAGAAGAAATAGTAATGTGTTAAGGCATCAGCTTTGGGCTAGCTTCGACCTAGGTTGAATGCACTATTGAGTCCATTTTTCTTTCTGAATGCTATAAACAAAGACTCCTTCACATGCATTGTTTGTTTTGAATGCTAATAGGCGTTTTCCCTTGCATATGACAGTTACTTTATCTCGTCCTCTATCTTTTGGTGGTTCATTGCTAATAGTAATTCTTTCTAGAATGATACTAAGCATTTCAAATTTATAGAATGCGATGGATTTTATTTCGAAAGACATTAAAAATATGTACCTTGCATTTGATGATTGACAGACATATTAGCTGTTTGGAATTTTTAATTTCTGTTTATTATTTTGGAAATTCGAATATGTATTCTGTTGGGAAATGAGGTGTCTCAACCTTGCTGCATATTTCCCATAATAGTTATTTTCATTTAATATTTTCCTACAGCTGTTACACATTGTTGGTACTTTGAAAATTGGTTTATTAGGTGTCATAAGATGCTCACATAGTGGTATATTATGAAAGGCCTATTTTTAGGCATATTATGACAAGATTTATGATTTCTGTAAGGGTCAAAAATAGGGGTTTTCATTTTGGACGTGAGAGCTTATTTTTAGACTAGAATCTTGTTGGAGAAGCCAAGCACATGGTTTTGTAAACCACTGGTGGTTTCTTGTATTGCTGGAGGTCTATAAATTGAAGGATTGAAGAGTAGTTTTACATATTGAGTTTGCAGGTATTGTTATGCTGCTAAAATGCTACCATAATTCTTCCAGAGTTGTTAACTGGTGATACTCCTATAAAATACTTGCTCTGTAAGTGTATGTAATTTTCTTGTTGGATTTGAAATACATTGAGCAGGCTTTGGAGTGGGGTTTTTTTTCTCGAAAGGGTTTTCCCCACGTATATATGGTGTTTTGTGTTTTCACTATTTATTTCATGTTTGAATGTGCTAATTTTTTGTAACTGCTTGATCAGTTTTAAAGTTTTGCATAGTGTTTCTCCTCAAGATTGGCGTAGGAAATTGTTTCCGCTACTCTAATTTCCTTACATATTCAAGGTGATAGTGAATTTACTTTTTATTTATATTTTGATTTCTTTATGCCTAGCGTGATATGTAAAATGGCGACATTCAATTTTCATGCTTGCTAGTTGAAAAATGATAGTTAAGTGGTGCGTCGAACCTAAGTTATGTTTGGGCTTTAATTTGCAAGGCATTCAGTATCATATATGCATATCACATATTATACATGTTCTGCATTTTGTTACTTAAACTATATAGTCGACATGCAAGTTTCGCCTGTGTTTCTTTCCAGGTCACTATGTGTTATGAGTCTAATTCAATACTATTGTATATTTGATGCCATTACTGTTTATTTTGTTGCTTGGTATTTGATTTGATATATATATATATATATCAATTTGTATATATATACATATATATATAAATCAATGTTTATGCGTTTATCTTTAAAGAAAAATATTTATATATAAATTTTTCTTGTTATTTAAATTTAATATGTTACTACTACAATGTAAATAACACCTACCTACATGGTATACATATGTATAAATATATATATATACGTATATACAGAAAAATGTATATATGTATATATACATATGTGTACGTAATATGTTTGAGTAAAAGTAAAATATTATTTGAGTTCTTATAATTAAAAAGTTAGGTAGATTTGCAAATAGAAAATAATTATATGTGGAATATCGATTCATTTATATAAGACAATTGAAGGATTTATTAAATAGTTGAATTGTAAATTCTTCCCTTGTAATTGATTTTGGTGGTAAACAGTTAAGTAAGCAAATGGTAGTTAAATATGAACATCATGTGATGTAGAAGGAATATTTTGTTAGAATATGGTATGCTTGATTTATTATATGGAACTTTGCATTGATTTTGGTATTGGATGATTTTGCAAATCTATTTTAAGTGGGAGTAATTGTATAAAGTTGTATTGGTTAGCTTCCAGAGGCTTGGGAAATATGTTATTGGTTGAATTGCTAAGTTGGGGTTTTTAATTGGTTGATATTATTCTTGCAATTTCTTGTTGTGGGTCTTTAGCCACACACTCCTTATTTGTTTCACGACTGTGTAATGAGAGCAAGATGGTCCACGCCTTGCTCGAGTTATGTACTTTTGTGGTTTTTCATTTTATGTGCATGATGGATTTACCCTATTGGTTTTATTGGGTCTTCTAGCTACTAGTAGGGGGAGTGGCTCTCAATGGGGGCCGAAGCCCAAAGTGGCATCCAGGGTAACCCATGTGGGAATTTCTTAACTCAATGATAACTTAAAATGAATTAGGGAGTTGGGTAGATCACACATTAATCAAGACAAGTGAATGCCTTGCTCATGCCTGTAGTGCTCATTTAGGCTAAGGATGGGTTGAGAAGGCCTGGTTTGCAAGACCAACTTCCTTGTCCTCACAAAAGAAAGATTGGTTTCACATGTGTCACCATATGGGGCCAACGCCTAGTGAGAGGTTGCCCGGGTAACCATAGATGGGGGTCGACATCTAGTGAGAGACTGCTAGGGTAACCCATGTTAGGACCATTTGATGCCACTCTTCCCTTTGCAGACTAGTATTCCCTTGTTTATTTTCTTCCCTTGGTGTATGATTTCCTTTAGAAGCAATGTATGATATTATGTGTTGTTAAAGTTGTTGCAGTGTCAATTGCCCTTTGTTTAGCCTTGTTATGTCAGTTTGTCATCCCCTTGTTTGTTGGTGTTGTGAGACCTTGTGTTATCTCCTAGTACAGGGGGTGGACCTTAGGGTTCCACATGGTCGAGTAGATTGTGCTTATTCATCCATTGGGTTCCCTTGCAGTTATTCGTGTGCATGGTGACTACTCTTGGTGCTATGGACTCTAACATTTGTTCTAGCTTGAGTGGATTATATTTCATGTACTTGCATTGAACTGTAATCAGTTGTATTATGTTTTATATTTCTGATGTACTCTCCTCACATGTATACAAGGAAACATTGTTGTACAAGTTGTAATATTGTAACTGAACTAATGAACTCTCTTTTGTAATGGATAATGTAAATGATGTTTATTGCATATGTTAGTTAATTATATCTCTCCTAATGAGTATAGTTAGTGGATATATAAGACCATATGCATCGTATGGTAACAACATAGAGTTCATCGTTCATATTATATCCTCCTAGATTAAGAATTAGCTAAGAAAAATTTCTATTGCATTAGATGGTGAAATTGTTAGCCACCATAATATTGAAACTTTAAAGTCTTACATCTTGAGGCCTCACTTGGTCACCAATCCATCATCAATGAAGTTATGAGTGAGACTAATGCCAACTAGTACCATCACCATTTGAATTCATATAACTCCACATATTCAAAAGGGGTTGTACCTTGAAGTGTCAGAGAGCATGGAAATAGTACCTCTCACCATGGGTACTTATTTTTTTGATTAGTTTTCTTCTTCTCCAATATCCTATTTTAGCTCTTATTCACTCTACAATTTGGGATCCTCATATCCTAATTCATCATAAAAAATTTAGCTCAATTTAATGCACTTATCCTTTCCTAAGACACCTATTTCTAGGCAACCATGGCTCCTTGTAGCTAAAACATAGCTTCTTCCTCCTCAATTGATTCCTCACCTTAATGTATAGTCTTCATGGGAAACTCTTGGATTGGAATTTTTTGTGAGAAAGCTTCTTTGGAATGAATTTTTGGTCTATAATTAAGTTTTTGGCATGGAAGTCTCTAGTTCCAATGCCCATTTAATTACCTCTCTTAGTGTAGGTGGTTCAAAATCCTTGACCATCCCCTTGAGAGGTTTAGTTAACTTTTCGATGAAGAGCATAGTCAATCTTCTCTCTATAATTTCTAGCACCATTATCGATAGCTTTTGAAACTCTATTCCATAGTTCCCCATTGAACCACACTATTCTGTAAGTTGACTTAAATATTTGAAATAAACTTTAGAGTCCTTTGTGTCAAACATCTCAATATTTTTTTTTGAGTTCATCATATCAGGTGATGGATTGATGAAACTAAGTGATAAGACTATGATACCACCATTCATGTGTAGTACCCTCCAAATTCAAGGTGGAAAACTTGATTGATTCATCTTATATCATCATCCTAAGGGAAAAATATGTTCGTAGCCTCTACAACAATGCACAAGCTAAGAATTTTGCTACATATTTCTTTGAAAATATTATAGCTCAGGCCTAGGTCTATAACCATTCTAGGAAATTTTCATGTTTTTATATTGGTGAGTTATATTTCACTTTGAATCTCCTTAGAAAGAGATTTTCATTCTCCATGACAAGGCCTAATATCATCAAACTATGAGTTTTAGGTTTCATGCTCTAGATGATCCTCCAAGTCCTTATTCAAAAAGGTAGGCTACATTGTCCTTGCAATTGAAATAAGAAAATTTCTTTATGTGTGGCTTTGAGTGGTATTTAGATGATTACCCTCATAGGTATTTTTTTATCTATCAGTTATCTAGGTGTATTCATATTACCATCCATTGTGTGAAGTAATTGAACCGTCATATCAAGTTTTTTAGCTCAAATATCAAGGTTGTCATATGTGTTCATTCTCCTCTCTTTTTTCCATATTGTTATGCTTTATAACAAAATATATAGGAGATATTTTATTCTCTAAACTATCTATAGATAATCTTTATTTATTGAACTCCCTCAAGTGATATGTGGTTGCTCTATCATAGTACTACATAAAACTGAAACATGCAAAGTTAAATTCTAATAAAATATGCATACAATTTCACTAACACAGATAAAATTATAATTTCTTGAGCCCAAAAAATAATGGAAACTAAATTCTTAACCTTTAACAAACAATTTTATTATTTGGATAACACTATTAGGCTCTAATACTCAACTAGATCTTAGAAAAAATCAAATTAAAATTATTATTTATTCATTAGTAATATCATTACATTTTAAATAGAAAAGGACAAGCATAAATTTCAATCCTCTTAACATAATGAACACCCAATAATAGTTGAAAATATTAATATCTTTCTTATTACAATAATGGTTATATATTACATGCAAATGGTTTTGCCATATTAGTAATAATGCATGCCATAGAAAAAATGACCCTTTGCTTGACATGGGATTAATTCATGATAAATTGGACTTAATGAGGCCTTGATTTAGGTGTTGTGAGGCATTTTATGCATCCACACTAGGTCTTGGACCCTTGCAAATCGAATAACACACTTTTAACGATGTCTTGTAAAGGTGTTGTAAGATGATTTCACACTTTTCTAGACTTAATGAACTCATTTCTCCCTAGAATTAAACATTATAAAATGTATTTAGATGCATTATCACATCAATCTAGAATATTTTTGAATTAAACTTAATGCTAAACTACTGTTGTAATGTGTCTCACACATTCACATTGGTTCTTGTGCCTTCCTAGGCTAAGTGGACCTCATTTTAGTGTTGTAAAGTGTATTTAATTACACTTTCACATTGATTTTTGTGTCCCAATCCCTATTTGGAATTCACATCATCACTAATATGCCCCTATTAACCCATATTGTGTATCCTAAGGATCAAATTGATCAAATACCTGACAAGGTTGCATTTTAAACATTATTTCCTTATCTCCTGGCATCTGACCTGTCAAATTGGCCCCTGTGAGACCCATTCAGCATGCATGGTGAATTAGTCCCATCCAGGTGGGACCCATTCACCATGTGTGGTGAATGAGTCCCATTTGGCTCAATTTTGACCTTTGAGCAAGAAAAAGTGAAATTTGAGTTTAATATTGATTTGAATGTTAGCTTGTGATGAGGTATTAATGGGTAAAATAGGTGAATTTCCTATAAAAGTACCTCTCTAAACTCATTTTTATATTCCATTCAATCCATTAACTCATTCACATCATTCATTCATCATCTATCTTCTCTATCAATTTAAGCAAGCTAGGGCTTTCACATTGCAAATCATCAAGTTAGCTTCTTAAGACATCCAAGGGCAGATTCTACATGTTTTGTTGCAGACTTTCAAGATCTATCATCATGGAAAGATTTAGGTCCATTTGAAGCTTGTAAATAATTGAAGATCAAGTTGTAAGGTTGCTCAAGTCTTCTCCTCATTCAAAAAGTCAAAATATCAACAAAAACTCATTTTCAGGCCCGTAAATCAGAGTTTCGGAAGCAAACACCTGTAGGAAGTCAAAGTGCAGATCGAAAGCTCCAGAATCCACTTTTGAAAATTTAGAAATTCAAAAGTAAACTCATTTTCTGTGGGTGGTGAATGAGTCCCACTCTAGGGTCAATTTTGAGTTTTCTACATTTTTTAGTACCCTTTTGTTAGAAACGTGTTTCGACTCAGTTTGACAAAACAGGGATTGATTCACCCAAAATGATGAATGAGTCCCTCCAAGCCTGAAAAATAGTATTAGAAACATTTCAAATGTAATTTCCAGTCTTCATCAAGGTTCCAGGTGCACACTTTTAGTTTGATTCATTTCTATTGCTTTTTTTCATTCATTTGTAGGTGATTTTGTATTACACAATGTGTTTTCAAACATAGCATAATTCTTAGATTTTACATTCATAATCAATCAATTATTTCATGTAACTACATTTAGATCATCTCATTTAGCTCATATAAGATCATACATAACATAATTTGAATGAACCCTTAGCATTTTCCAGTCCTATCTCTCTCCTTTTAGGGGAAAAACCCTAGAAGAGTTAGAGAAGTACATAGGAACCCAAAAATATATGGTTCACAATGATAAAAATATCTACTAACAAAAATAAAAATAAAAATAATATAATTCTATTTGATTCTATGCCTAATATGAATCTTAAATACAAACTTCATATGAAATTTTTATCCAAAATCACTAGGGTTTTCATCTAATGTAATACCCCTCATATTGTTTAGACTTATTATTTTCTGTGTGTTGCTTGGAGACTATGATGATACTGTATTGTTGATGTGGTTAGTCAGATACTATGAGGATACTGTTATTGTTTGATATGGTTAGTTAGATGCTAGACGATGTTGTTATTTCATTTTGGACATGATTACTCTATATGACATTATGGTTGATTATATTAGTTGATTTTCCGAATTATGATTTAATGCAGTGATTTAAATTAATATGTTATGAGATGATTGTTAGTTAGAAATGTAATTCATTGATTATGTTATTATTGTTAGAATAGGTGTGACGAAGGACAATATAGCATCACTCGTTCGCGAGTGCCCTGTTATGTTGCGATTCCTTCTCACAATGCAATATCTTGATTTAATGCTTTGATATATATGTATATATGCACATGTACACAACTTCGTTTGTATGCAGGATTGCAGGTATAAGTCTCGATTCCACCTGCTTTGGCAGGACAGGGCGAGCACCAAATAACCCAACGGATAAATGTTGATACAGAGGTGACGATGAAGTCCTTCCGTCCCATGATGTCAGATCGTCTCATTTGTCTGGTATTGTTTATTTTCTGTAATTGTCGTCAGTGTGGTTGTGTTGTGTATGTCGTACTTTATTAATGTGAGTGTCTAATAGGTGGTGATTTAGTTAATTGAATGTGGATATTAATTAGTTATTTTAATGTTGATTTAATTGTATGAAATATTTAAATGTTTTATTTAATTTTTATAAAGTCATGTGTTTTGATTAAATAATAATTAAATATTAAAGGTATTTTAATTATTTTAATTAATTATCAGGTGGGGATAATTATTAGAATAATTTATTTAATTAAATAGAAAATGTGTTGTGCAAGAAAAGTGGCAAAACAGGAATTAAAGCAATAAAATAAATAAAAGAATAAAAAAAGACAGAGTGAGCCAATAGGAATTAAGAGTTGGGAAAAAGCGAGTTTTAAAGAATGGATTTTTCTTTTAATTGGGATTTTTGAGAGTTTTGGGGAGAAGGGACATTATATTTTTAGATTATTATGAATTTTTGGGGGTTTTTACACACACAGAGAGATTGGGATTAGAGAAGTTGTGCATGAGTTTGGTTGTGTATTCTGAAATTTTAGAAAGGGTGTGGAAAATCTTCTGTTGTATTTGGAGGAGAGTTTTTGAGAGAGTCTGCCAATCTGTTTCTGGTGAATGTTCTGGAGAGTCTTCTGAACAACAAAATAGGATTCAAGTTTGAAGATAAAATTTTGTGGAGGAGATTCGGAGGCACGATCAAGGAACAACTCGAGGGCATCAGAATCAACCAGGCATCTTCAGACTTTCGAACAAGCGCTGGACATCAGGTTCCTCTTATGTTTTCCTTCTAATACTTTCTTTCTTTATCTTACTGCTTCAGAGAAAACAAAAACAAAATCTGTTAGATGTGATTTGTGTGAGTAGGGAAAAACTGTTGTTGAATTGAAGATTAGGAAAATATATTAGATTTAAACTTTTGAAAAGAGAAGAATATATATATATATAGTATTGAACTGTTTTCCATTTTGTCAAAAAACAAAAGAAAACCTTATTTTCTGAAACATTCAACTTAACAAAAATAAGTTTTAGGAAAGATAATCTCTTTATTGAAAATCATAAAATTGGGGTTTTGGACATATATGTTTAAGTATGGCTGGATCTTTCTCTATGTTGTTTATTTTATTCTGGAATTTTTATTACCCTCTGTATTTTTTTACTTTAACTCAGTGTATATATATATATATATCTATATATATGTGGTTATATTGTTTTTATGTATATGTATTTAATCTATTCGTGCGTCGGCCGTACGCCGACACAGAATAAACTAAATAAATTTGAAATTCGGTTAAAAAAAAAAAAACGTGTTTCTGTGTTCTTATGTCGAATTTTATTCTGTACAAAAATCATATTTATATAACAGTTAAAAGTTATTTTTAATTAAAAGAAAAAAAATAAAAAATAAAAAAAAATAAAAAAAGAGGGAAGGGAAGGGGCGTACCCCGTCCCCTCGTCCCTCTCTGGCAGAAAGGACTGCCACAGTAGTCCGCGGACTGCTGTGCGCGGCAGTCCTACGGACTGCCGGGCACAGCAGTCACGAGGACTGCCGTCGGCAGTCCTCTGTCTCTGCACAGAGGTACGGTGGTACCTCACCTCTTTGGGGATCCGCGAAATTCTTTGCTTTTTTGTTTTTTTGTTTATTTTAAAATTCGTTTTGTTTTTTTTTATATATATTAAACTCGTTTTAAATAAAAAGGTGTTAAGTCTAAATTCGTTTGTATTTTGTAGATTTAAATTTTAATTCGTTGTAAATAGGAATAGTTAATTCTAAATCCGTTATATATATATATATATATATTTGTTAAGAAATAATTGTTATATATATATATATATGGAATTGAAATCATTTTATTTAATATTAATTAGTTTAAAATGGGATTATGGTTATTTAATTTTAACGTAATTTATTATCTTTTTTTGAATGCAAGTATAATTATTTTATTTAATATTCTTTATTATAGTTTAAAAAAAAAAGTAATGTTGTATTTTATTTAAATGTTAAATAATGTTTATATATATAGATTTTAGGTTAAGAAGGCATTATTTTATCAATCGTTATGTTGAATAGATTATATAAACAGATAATTGGCCCTATTTTGTATTGTATATGGATTATAGTGAGTTAGTTGTATTTGATTTAAAAGTGAGAACCTTATTTATTTTCATTTTTGTAACGATTTGCAAAATAGGTGGAATTAATTTTATTGTTCGTTTGGGAGTGAATTACATTAAGTTGGTGCTGTCTTGCAATATTGTATTGTTAGTTTCATTTCCGTTGTGGTTGTCTTTTCGTGATGTCCTTGTGGGAACCCTATGGTCTTGTAACCCTTGTTCCGGAGGCTTATTACTTTAGAATATTATTCTCGTCTTGGTTATACTTCTGGAGTTGAAACTTAATGGTTTATGTTAGGAAGGGTTGAACGGTTGTTAAGATTTTTGGTTATGAGTTAACGCGAGAGGGTTAATGCCTCGCATGAGCTTGCTTTGAGTATTTATGCTTTGTATGTTTTGGTTCAACCCTTGCCTAGTTTTGTGATATGTTAGGGGTCATAGGGAGAGTGGCTCTTCGTGGGCGCCGGCGCCTCGGGTAAGAGGAAGTGCCAGGGGAACCCACGCAAGAGTAGTTAAACAAGTGATAACCTAAAAATAGAATTTAGGGGGAAGGGTAGTAAAACATACAAGATAATGAAAGTTGGATTCCTCGTCTTTGCATTAGGGCTACCGAAGACTAGTGATAGACTGAGTAGGCCGTGGTCAGCAAAGTCGTATTCTCGTCCTCATGAGAGATTATCGGCTCCGCATCAGCTACCCTATGGTGCCGGCGCCTCAGTAGGAGGAAGGGCCAGGTGATCCATAGATGGGTGCCGGCGCCTCGGTTAGGAGGAAGTGCCATGGGATCCCATGAGAGCTATGCGATGACACTCTCCACTAGACACCCTGGTCCTTGTTTCTTGTTGCCTCTGGATATTGTTATTTTTATGTTGTTCTGATTGTAGGGCTAGGGAATCCATAGGTGGGTGCCGGCGCCTCAGTTGGAGGAAGAGCCAGGGGATCCCATGAGAGTTATGTGATGACCCCCCCCTACTTGACACCCGTCTGACTTGTTCTTGTTGCCTATTGGAATGGTGTATTGAATGGTTGATTCAGAGTTATTATGGTATCGTGTTCTTTATATTGGTTCTGATTTATTTGGGATTGTATTTTGGGTGTTGGTTTGGTTCTTCTGAATGTTATCTCTTTGTGATGTTTCTTTGAATTCTTGTGATTTGATTTATGATTGTTAAGTGTTAGTACTTCATGTTCCCGTGATGAGTTCTTGGTTTAAATCTTGTCATGTGATTTGTGAAATTTGATGGTTGTTCATTGTAAGCTTAAGTTGTACTTGTTATGTATCATGTTGTTGTTGTTGAGTCGGTTGACATTCATGGTCGGATTCACTTCCTCGTCACCTCTGAGCACGGGGGGTGAGTTACTTCGTAATTCACATGGTTGGGTGGAACGTGCTCCGCACCCGTTGGGTTCCCCATCAGCGTCTTGTCATCTCAGCTTTCCGCAGTGCAGATGTTCCAGTGATCAGTTGTACTTTATGTTCCTTTATCTTGTATCAATCCCCATGTTGGGAAATTTAATGTAACTCTTGTATCAAAGAAAATTGTAATGTAATAGTATTTCAACGATGTAATAGTTAGGAATGATTTGGATCTTGTTAAAATATTTTTCATGGATGTAAATATGCGATGTTGTCATACTCGCATCATGGCTTTCAGTTGTATCATTGTATATGGTTTTCATAACTTAAATGGTTATGTTAGTTTCATTATCTTTGTTTTGTGTTGTGGTTGCAATGTAACCTCGCGTGCCCCAGAGAACCAAGTGTATTAATGCTATGTGATATGCTATGTGTTATGATTTAATGTTATTGCATGTTTACTTTTATTATTTAAAAAAAAAATTATTCGCATTATGTGTGTGTTCTCTGGGGTTTGCACGACAGGCGTTACAACTTGGTATCAGAGCCAAGGTTGCAAACACTAGGGTCTTTGGGTAGTGTATTCCATTAGGTTACCATTTTTGCAACTCTTGTGCTCATGTTGTACTTTATCTTGTGGCGCAGAACTATGCCTCGAGGTAGAGGACGTGGCCGTGCAAGAGGCCGTGGTGCCGGACGTGGAGCAAACCGGCGTAGCCCCTCAGTTCCTAGCTCCCATGGTTCTGAGCATGAGGAACATCAGAGTCATCACAACATTCCATCAGGTGGCCAGAATCCGGCACATCCTGGTCTTGACGGTCAGTTACAGCATATTCTTGGAGAGATTCTTGACCGATTAGGACCCAGGCCAGATGAGGTGCACCAAGTGGAGAGGGAGAGAGAGAGGTCTCCGAGGCGCAGGGATACAGATGTGGTTCCAGATGTAGTCATAGCAGGCCATATGAGAGATCTGATGAGGGCACAACCTCCTACTTTTGATGGTTTTGGAGGAGGTCTTGAGGCTGAGACCTGGTTAATTGACTTAGACCGTTGCTTCGCCATGCACCCCTACGGTAGCAATACCAAGGCTCGGTGCGCAGTGATGCACTTGCGAGGCTTCGCGTCTACTTGGTGGCGCCTTGAGGAACAGAAACTGCATCTTGATCTCAGTATGGTTACTTGGGAGTTGTTCCTAGACAGGTTCAGAGCTCGTTTCCTCTCAGACCACTGGAGGCAACGCAGGGCTGACGAGTTTCACGATCTCAAGCAGTTGTCTATGTCAGTGGAGCAGTATGAGAGGCGCTTCTATGAGTTGAAGCAGTATGCAGGGATTAGCCACGATGAGGGCATGTTAGTGCAGCATTTTGTTTGGGGCTTAAATGCCCGCATCAGTGGTGGTGTACGAGTCTTCGAGCCGAAGACGATGGAGATGGCAGTGGAGAAGGCTCGCTTAGTGGAGGAGAATTTGGCCATGGCTTTGGGTGGTCACATCGGAGTACAGATTGGTAGCACGCCCACACCTGGTTATGTTACTCATGGAGGTCAGTTGCAGGGAGCAGGAGCTTCTAGGAACATGAACCCACCTTCTAAAGGGGGTCAGCAACGTCAGCAGCAGCAGCATCAACAACAACAATCGCAGCCGAAGCATGAAAACTTTCAATCTCAGCAAGGTGGCAATTCGCAGTTTCGTAGGGATCGGAACAGGATTAGGCACCAAATGCGACAGGAACATTTTGCACAGCCTGCACCTAGCTTTCAGTCAGCATCGAGTCGAGCAAGCTTTCAACAATCCAATGCTCCATCCGAGGGTAGAGGATTTGGCCGAGGTACTGGTTGCTACTCATGTGGGCAACAAGGGCATATCGCTAGAGTGTGTCCACAGAAGAGCACTTCTGGATTTAATCAGAGACCTGCCGCTTCTGAGCCGACAGTGGGAGATGCGGGTAGATCTCATCGAGTGTTTTCCGTTGTTGACAATCGTCAGGCTGGGTACCAGGATGCAGGTGTAGAGGCTTCTGGTAGAGGACGAGGTTCTGGCTTAGGAGCTCGTGAGTGAGCTCGAAAGGGTTCATTGGTGTCCTAAACGTTGTGATCTTGGCGTCATGGGAGGATGATTCCCTTAATTGAGAATCTTAATTTTTCTTTTTATTCTGTTATTTAATGGCTTCCAGGAGTAAGCCATATCCTAGGGGGGGAGGATGTAATACCCCTCATATTGTTTAGACTTATTATTTTCTGTGTGTTGCTTGGAGACTATGATGATACTGTATTGTTGATGTGGTTAGTCAGATACTATGAGGATACTGTTATTGTTTGATATGGTTAGTTAGATGCTAGACGATGTTGTTATTTCATTTTGGACATGATTACTCTATATGACATTATGGTTGATTATATTAGTTGATTTTCCGAATTATGATTTAATGCAGTGATTTAAATTAATATGTTATGAGATGATTGTTAGTTAGAAATGTAATTCATTGATTATGTTATTATTGTTAGAATAGGTGTGACGAAGGACAATATAGCATCACTCGTTCGCGAGTGCCCTGTTATGTTGCGATTCCTTCTCACAATGCAATATCTTGATTTAATGCTTTGATATATATGTATATATGCACATGTACACAACTTCGTTTGTATGCAGGATTGCAGGTATAAGTCTCGATTCCACCTGCTTTGGCAGGACAGGGCGAGCACCAAATAACCCAACGGATAAATGTTGATACAGAGGTGACGATGAAGTCCTTCCGTCCCATGATGTCAGATCGTCTCATTTGTCTGGTATTGTTTATTTTCTGTAATTGTCGTCAGTGTGGTTGTGTTGTGTATGTCGTACTTTATTAATGTGAGTGTCTAATAGGTGGTGATTTAGTTAATTGAATGTGGATATTAATTAGTTATTTTAATGTTGATTTAATTGTATGAAATATTTAAATGTTTTATTTAATTTTTATAAAGTCATGTGTTTTGATTAAATAATAATTAAATATTAAAGGTATTTTAATTATTTTAATTAATTATCAGGTGGGGATAATTATTAGAATAATTTATTTAATTAAATAGAAAATGTGTTGTGCAAGAAAAGTGGCAAAACAGGAATTAAAGAAATAAAATAAATAAAAGAATAAAAAAAGACAGAGTGAGCCAATAGGAATTAAGAGTTGGGAAAAAGCGAGTTTTAAAGAATGGATTTTTCTTTTAATTGGGATTTTTGAGAGTTTTGGGGAGAAGGGACATTATATTTTTAGATTATTATGAATTTTTGGGGGTTTTTACACACACAGAGAGATTGGGATTAGAGAAGTTGTGCATGAGTTTGGTTGTGTATTCTGAAATTTTAGAAAGGGTGTGGAAAATCTTCTGTTGTATTTGGAGGAGAGTTTTTGAGAGAGTCTGCCAATCTGTTTCTGGTGAATGTTCTGGAGAGTCTTCTGAACAACAAAATAGGATTCAAGTTTGAAGGTAAAATTCT
>VDFB02029386.1:0-13908 GCA_007258455.2 Sequoia sempervirens | reverse complement strand
ATGGATGTAGGTATGTTTCCCTCTTCAGCTTCAACTTTGTGAACATCTCTTCTGACATGAGATTATCAGTGCTCCCACCGTCAATAATGACATCACAACATTTTCCTTCACACTTGCGCCTTGTGCGAAACAGATTCTTCCTTTGTTATGGTTCCTTTTCCTCAGTCACCAGGGCTCTCCTAATCACTAAGGCTTCTCCCCTTTCAACATCATCTAAATGTTTAGATTGGGCCTCCTCATCTACATGCACAACCCTTCCACGACCTTTTGGCCTTTTGTCTGCCCTTCCTTGGTGTTGTGGACATTCATAGGCTCAATTCCCTTCTTCACCACATTGGAAACAAATTCCTTTGAAACCACCTCTTTCAGATCCTTGTCCATATCTCCCTCATCCTCTACTTCTTTGATCACCACTATTTTGATCACGAGGGCGGTAGAAGTTGTCATTCCTTTGGCTTCGGCTGGTACCCACAACTTCACTTTTCTTTTCATCATCATTTTGGATTCCTGAAGGTCTTCCACTGCCCCTCCCACTTTGACCTCATCCTTTTTGCTTGCCATCAAATCTTTTGTTCAGCTTCTCTTCTACCTTCAGAGAAAACTGATACACATCCTTAATGGTGGTCATTCTGAATAGGCTTAACTCCTCCTGAATGCTCTGTCGTAACCCATTAAGATATCAGGCTACCTTCTCCTTATTGGCCTCTATGTGGCCCGTTCTGATGATTATCTAGTGAAAATATTTAGTATATTCTTTCATAGATCTGCTTCCTTGCTTCAGCCCTTGCAATTTCTTCAACAGATCTAACTTGTAGTCCACTAGTATGAACTACTTCTTTAGTTTCTCTACCATGCGATCCCATCTGGTGATATTTCCTTTTCCTCTTCGATTTCTTTCCAACTGGACCTCTTTCCACCAAATACTGGCATGGCCCTTTAGCTTCATTTTTGCAAACTTTAACCGATCTGGGTCCTCTATTTCCTCATACTCAAAATATTCTTCTAGCTCATTGATCCAGTCGATCAACTCTTTTGGGTTCAGACTTCCAGAATAACTAGGGAATTCTACTCTGGGTCTTTTCTCGATCTTTGAAATGGCCCTTATTAGCTGCATTTGGTCTTGATCAATTGCTTCTTCTCCCTCTTCTACATTTGAACCTTCTTTCTCTCCTTCATCCTCACTTTCCTCCCTCAGGTTTAACCCTCTTCTCAACTGCTCTTGTAACGCATCAATCTATCTTTGGAGGACTGCCAGTGCATCTCTTCCACTAGCATTTTTGCCGCCTCGACCACCTCTGGCACCACCATGCCTACTAGGCATCACTCTTGGAGGCATCTTTCTTGACCTCGACCCACAACCACTGTCCTAGTGTGAACTGCCTCATGAATAGCGATCTGTCCACACGCTCAAGAAAACCCGCTCTAATACCACTTGATGAAGGGGCAGCTCGAGACTTAGAAAATAACCCACAAGCAAGAAAATAATTTTATTATTCAGAAAATGGATCTTCTTACATGCAGAGGATCTCAATTCTCCAAGTTCTACAACACATGCAAGTTACAGAAAGCTACAAAATCACCCTTTCACAATATGCGAGCTTGTCCCCCAAAAAGTTACCCAAAAATTAGAAACCCACCCATAAATAGAGATCCTATTTAGTTTGGAGCCAAAACAACATTCAAATTTGAGTTTAGGTGGTTTCGCGCTGAAAAATTACAACTTGAAGTTCAAATTTCAAAAGAACATTTGCAATTGTATCTTCTAGAAAGTGCACCAACTTCCCGGGGCCATAAGTTTTGATCTAGGACTCCGATTCACGAACCGTTCGAACCGTTGGAAAGGTCTCAAAGTCAATAACGTGCTCAAAATCCACTATGCAAATTTTGGCAAGTTTTGGGGCCGTTTCAGGAACTATAAGTGCCTCAAATCTAACTCGGAAGATTTTCAGGTGCAAATCTGGGAAACTAAAACTGTAATATCTTTCAACCCAGGAATAGAAAATAAAAACCATAAATTGGGAATTTTATTATGACGAAAATGGTATCAAAAAATGTAAAAATATCTAAAAAATGAGAAACTTGAAATTTAACTATTTTTGGGTGATGCAAGATTGCCCTTACACCACTGGATGCTCCTGCATCAACCGTTTGATCTGCTAGGAATTTTCACAGCCGTTGATCACATGAGCCAATTAGAATCTTTTGAAAGCTCTATAAATACCCTTGCGAACCCAAGCATTGGTTACAACACACACACATTAGATACATGCATTCACACAATTAGCATTTTAGCATTTTTATCATCAACTTTAGCATTCATAGCATTTTTTAGTTCTAATTTCTTTTAATAGTAATCATAGCACATTAATCATATCTTAGCATAGCATGCATTCATCTTAAATCTCATTCTCGAGGAAGACTGTTTGTTGAGCCTAACACAGAAGATCTAAGAGCAAGCTAGAATCAACAAAAACACTGGAGATAGAGGACAATGGAATGTCTTTGAAGAATAAACAGAGTTTGCATTTCTCTCCTTTATTTTATGCTTTGATTTAAAGTTTCATTGGTGTGTTTTATTTTTTGTTTTAAATCCACAAGATTCCTGAAATTTGATTATAGGTCTCTTTTAAGATTCTTGCACTAAAACTAGAACCAATCAATCCTATAATATGATCATTCTTATTACCTCAAATTTATTTCTTCTATGTTGTCTCGAGCTTAGGAATGAGTCCATAGGGATGAAGCAAAATATTTAGCCACTTGCAATGTGTTAAATTCCCTTTATACCAAGAATCATAATTATTCTTAGTCAGACTAATTATAGAAGGATGAGTTGCATTACCCATGATTAGAATGATGATACACTTCTCAAATAAAAAAATCAAAGATCAATACATGAAATTAGGCTAAAATGAAGTATAATGATAAAAATCACCCTCCCATCTACCAAAATATCTAAGTAATCTCTAAGATTCCCATGAGGAAAGAACTAAATCAATTATATACCTAGGATAGAAATAAGAAAAGTGCATGGATGGCTGGATAGAGCTCCTCAATACCTTTCCAATGTTGTAAGAATCATGAAAATAAAAAATTATGACAAAATATTATGATCTCAAGAGCCAAAACATAAGATTTGACTTCAATCATCAATTAAATGTAACTACAACATAACCTAGAAAAAATACCTACACCACTATGAACTAGACAAAACCAACCTTTTATGGGTATCTCATTTTATTTTTTTGATATTCTCACAAAAATATATGCTCTGTGGAAAAAAATGACCCAATTTGTGCTCCAAAGGAAATACATAAGCCCCTTGGGGGTTGGTGTTAAGTCACCCCACATGACTATGGGTTCTATCAAAGGAAAAAAAGTGCCATCGCACAAGGCATAAATACTACTCAAATGGCGAGGGTGAGATACTTGGGTAACTTGCTGGTGCTGCTAATATTTAAAGCTCCATCTGGCTAGCGATAGGTGGGTGATATGACCATTAGAAACATTTCACAAAATTTAAACGACCATCAACCACTTTGTATGGTGACACAAAGTGATGTTAGATGATGCCAAGAGACATACTATGACATGACTAAAGTGACACTGATTGTGTAGAAAAGTACATGTTCTTATATAGATAAAAAAATTCACTACAAGATGTTGATACCACAGAAAATACCAATGACACCTATAGAGGATAGATTTGACCCCAACGAGAGTATGACAAATTTGTATGATATGGATCTATATCATACAGATTCCATACAAATGGCGATGATAAGAAAGAAACCTTTGATGCCCCTAAGATAAAATTGTTCGATTTCAATGATTTGATATTCAATATTTAGGTTTTAGAGACTTTTTGATGTAATGTAAAATCATATTCAATTCAATTTACCCCATAAATTTAGGTACCTCCTAGCTCTAGTAACTTTAATACTACTTGAAACCCTTGTAGAGCAGAGAAAACATAACAAAATTTGAAAAAATGAAAGGAAAACTTGACTTTATTTGATGTATTGGATTCAAACATGAGGTCTTTGAAACCTTAAAATATGCTCAAAAAAATATTCAAGCCAAGATGAATCCCTTATATCTTGAAAGGAATTTGCAACAATGGAGGTTTGATAGCATGTAGGAGTGAATGGTGACTCCCAACACCCCAAAGTATAATTGCTAGACAAAAATATCTTCCACATGGGAGAAAATAGTCTGAATAGCTTGCTATAGTTATGGATTCAATATTCCAAGATTGAATATGTAATTTACATTTGATTCCTTTCTTATAAAGGCAAGTTGTAAGATAGGCTAAGATAAGATCTTGGCATGTGTCTTAATCTTGTATAATGAGACAACTACCTCAAAAATATTAAATGACATAGGAAAAAAGCATTAAATAAAAGCCAACTAGATAAGATATGATAATATCTTATCTAGATAAATAAGACTTCTAGAAAACCACCCATTACCTAATTAAACATTAACATGTAAATGGCACAGACTAATTTGCTAGTTAGGTAAAATACCTATTTACACCAATGGGTTTGACAAGTGGGTTTCTAATTTACACTTTTTTGTGGGGTTTTTTGAGGTAAGATTTTGATGGAGACCTCTTAGAAAAAATTAAATATCATCATTGAGTCTATAAGTCCAAAAAAATATATTTTCATATAAAGCATGACTATATTTTATTACAATAGAAAAAAATTGATTATTTTAAAGGCCATGAGAGAATCTTTAAAAAATATTTCATATAGAGCTCATAAAATCACATTACTTCATACATTATAGACAATTAGAATCAATAAATAATATAATATTCCTTGGTTATAGGTTGGGTCACCTAGGCATAACATTATTTTAAAAATAATAATTTGGCAAGTAGATCATATAGGGTGACGTCAACATCCATAATTTGGTAGCTTCTTAGGCTTTGTTTGAGCTTATATAAAAATATATTTAGGTGTAATTTTTTTGAAAGCGAATATTTTTTATTTACTATCATTGATTTAGTTTGCTTTCCCATGATCACATATCTAAATTATACTTTAGCACATTAACATTCATGGTATTTAAAATATAGAAAGATCAAGATCACTTCACTACTTTAAGGAAGTTGTATTTGTACTTGTTAAAAAGTGTAACCTTTTTTTTAGGAGTGATATTTTAATTGAGTTTTATGGGGTTCCTTTTATTAGTTTCAGATATAATCATACTATGTACAAAGTGCCAACATCACACTCTGTTCTCGAGGCATTTTCATTAGTTTTTAGATTATCTAATCTATTTAAATTTTTAAACTATGTTGTAACTATTATGGATGCTATTTATCATTGTGGATCATGTGAATTACTTATCAAAAATTCATGGATCAAGAATCATTTCCATATGTATAGTTTATCACCATCTCAATGGATATGTTCTTGAACCAAGTGGTCTATATTAGAAGGATAAATGATGAGAGAAAAAGGAATACATTAATGGTATCATTTATCTCACTATTTTTGAGGATATATTCCATCAAATCACTCATTCGTAATGCATTTTAATTACCTGGGAAACTATATGGAGATATTGAATCAACATCTAAAAGTGACATTTCATTAGAGGAAATTTCACATGTACATGATATTAAGACACCTACTAACACCTATTTTATAAATTTTCATGCTCATGAAACCAATGTGATCACATAGAATGTGTAGTTTGGCCATTTGATATCCACTTAGATTCCTCTACCTTGAATAGATTTAATATTTTTTTCACTATAGACACATCATTTGATGAACATGTAGTTGTATAAACTTCAATATCTCCACCTACTAATTATATAGAGTTAATATTTGTCTTCCTGATTATTCAGATCTATATTTATTTGACATACATATTATGTTTGTATAATTTAATATTTAAGTTTATAAAGAAACCATTGAGGATATTTTTCTCCTTTTTATTGATAACTCACGTGGAGTTGTATCTCCTAATTCAGATTTAATGAAAAAATGTTCTAACCATCTTATTTTTTCTCTATTTCTATGTTATTACATGGTGATAAATTCTACACTTCTTAAGTCTTAATACTCACGTTCATCATTGTTTACTTTGAATCCTTTTGCATGGGCCTAGGCTAATATCATTCATCAATTTCACTCATAGCTTAGTACTAGCATTGATAATATTGAGTAGTTTTTGGAAACTTTCATCCTAGAATTCCTTCATTCACTTCGCCACTTGAATGAAATTAAATAGATCTATAGCTCACTTAATTTATTTCTTTTGAAAGATAAATGCATCATTTATTATAAAGGGACCTCTAAAATAATTTATTATTTGATTATCTACATCTATATTTTTTGTCTTATATGTAGAGGAATTTATGGGCATATCTTATAGGGATTTTAGGATATTATTTCATATTTCCCCTTCTTGAGAGGGTGTTCTTTTCCTACAATTTTTCTTCCTCTTTTTTTTTAAGGGGACATATTGAATATGTGTACCTAAAATGGGCACAAATTTATAGGGCTCATATATATGCACCTAAGTTATGCTTATGATGGGGGTGTTGGTCCATTATTTTATTTCTTCCATTTAGTTATTTATTTTATTGCACATTATGAACCTAGAGTAGGCTCACTTAGGTAGGTTGAATTTTTTTTGTTAAAATAATAATGACATGTGTTTACCTCAATTGGAGGTAGCCACATGCCATTACCACCAATACATCATCAATCCTTAATTAATGATAGTTAGTCACCCCCTCTATTTAGTCAAGAGTATCTCAAATTTAGTTAGATCAAAGTAACTTATCTCTTGATTGAGAGTTAACTCATTAGCTCTTGGACATGTCACTTCCTTGAGTCATGCATCCAAGAGGCCTATTTTTATGTATACCATCTATGTATTTGGTTGCTGAGTTGATTATTACATAGCCTATATTTTGGAATAGCTAAGTAATGGATCTCTAATCTTCATTATTATGCATAATTTATTTTTGTGTAACTCCTCTCATCTGTCTATATTCAGAATCACATAATTAGCATCATTAATAAAACCTAAAAATATAAACATACAATTTTTCATATATCATAACTATATCACCTCTTACATTGTAGCCAATTTTCTTAGTGGCTTGATACATGCATAAATGTATATATATATGTCCTAGTAGGAGAATTCTTATTGTAGCATATTTCTAGTTTAATTTTACAGTTTGATATTGATTTTACTTGCTTAAATTTTTGTATAATACCTTTAAAAACTGTTCAAAGACACAATATACAGTTTGTAGACTTGCTCGCTTCACTTATTGTACTAAGCTATATTTTCAATCCCATGGTTTTGTATAGTCATTTACAAACATCTATTCTAATTTCAATTTTTTTAGCATTTATTTGAATAAATATTTTGACTTTGTTTTAACAAACATATATTAATATACTTCCATTTTTTTTAATATATAGTTTTTTTAATAATCCAAATTGAATCCTTAGAAGGTGGCTTACAAGATACAAAAGGAACTTGTTTGGAGATATATATATATATATATATAACAACATCATCAATATAAGTTATTACATAAATTAATTATTATTAATTTTCATTTTATATAGCAAATGCCATAATTGGCAAGAAACTGAGAAGAAAGAATTAACAGGGTTTACAAACCCGTCGTGCATCCATTCATCTTTGAGTATTCTTCATTTGAATTCAAATTTGGGAGAGATAATTACACCACCGAAACAAGATAAGAAGAGAATTCTATTACATTTCTGTCCATTCAATATTTTTTTGATAATAACCTGCCTTAACAATGCTGGATTTGAGGTTAAAAAGCATTAAAACAACAATAAGAGCCCTGGCTTATAGTTCAAGTAAATTATAGACACTAAAAATGAATAAAGATTCATGGAAATTTTGATAATAGCATTTGAAAAGCTTGTGAATTCAATCGGAGACAACACATTAATATGCCGACTGGAAACTACAGTAACTGAAGTAAAAATAAAAGTAACAACAATAAATGAAATATCGTACAAAAATATCGTACAATTCATTTCCTAAATACAGATACTTGAAAAATCTTTTCCATTCCATGCCTAATTTATAACAGAACCATTGACTGTCTTAGATTACTAAAGTTTACCATGCCGGTTCTTTTATTCAAGAACCTTTCCAGCTTAATCTTGAAAAAAGACACCAATTTCTGAAAGAGGTTTAAGAAGCCATAAAAGCATTATATTATCGACGGTCCCAAAATGCAAAAAAATATTAACATAAATTGCATACCACAGAATTGTCGATGATGTGCACAGAATTGCCAT
Source organism: Sequoia sempervirens (assembly GCA_007258455.2). Taxonomy (NCBI): domain Eukaryota; kingdom Viridiplantae; phylum Streptophyta; class Pinopsida; order Cupressales; family Cupressaceae; genus Sequoia; species Sequoia sempervirens. The sequence goes on along the minus strand of VDFB02029386.1, from coordinate 5,584 downwards.
TACAGAAACACGTAGTAGGAATCTGATAACTGACGTTCTTTTTTACCATTTAAATAATAGGCTCTGTCTTTACAAGAGTTCATAGATTATTGAATTCGGACAACAATAATGCAAATAGTATGTTGAAAAATATCTCATGGTGGCACAAATCAATTCAGACAAAAAGAATGCCTGGTTAACAGCTTTTCAAATTAGAAGAGAAGCACATCCCTTGGTAGAATTCCCTTTGATTAACACTTCTAATTTAAGCAAACCCTAAATCGGTGTATGGGCTATTTGACAATATAACTAATATCAAGAAATGTAAATACTAAATAATGATAATAAATTATTTCGTTCTGCTTGACTGAACTGCTTAGAAACAAGAAGAGCAAAACTTAATAACGAGAATTGGTTGTAAGGAATCCCGGAGCTATAGTTATGATTAGCTTGTCCTCCTAGAGGTCAATGATAGAGGGAGTTGTAAATGGCAATGCGGTCTTGAAGAATAAGGCGAAGCTCTTCTTTTCTGGCAGCTGGAGGCTTAGCAAGCCGTTCACTATAAAAAGATTGAGCAGAGATATGCTCATTTAACAAGTCATCCATGATGTTCGGCGCATCACCATATACCTGAACGAAATAGACGTCCGTAGGAATTCCGTCATAGTATACCACGTCACCAGGATGTCCACCATTGAAGTGAATGACATATGTCTTCACTGCAATCCCATTTGGTAGAATGGAAGGTTCAAGAGTTTTAATAACTCGGTGTAACCAACGTTCTTCTGCAGTTGCAGTTGCCCAGTTATGTGACCATTTGTACAGACTAACATTAACCCACCCCAACCCATGTTCGATCTGCCCAAAGAAATGAGGGTGTGTCTGCTGAAACTGGGCCAGCTGTGAAATTAGTATCCAGAAATCATGCCTCACAACGTCATCATCAATCTCCGCAAACTCAAGTGGGTAAGTGAAAACATTCTTCATGCTTCTTTTCCTTATCTATCTTCTCTTCTCCCACCAAGATCTGCTTTCAATCCAACTATGCTTATTCTTAATTGGTATTTTCTACTAATGGACTTATAACCCACTTTTGAGACCTATTGTATCTCTTCATCATACAATCTTGTAATGTTTCTTGTTATTGCTATCTTTCTTTTAATCTCCACGTTAAACCCTTTTACATTTACTCATACATCTTGTAATCAAGCTTACTAAATGGAACTAACTTTACCTGAACCACAACACCGGCTGGGAGATTTTATTAAGATAGCAAGTGGGGTTTTTATATTCATAGTTTAAAGCAGGCCTCGAATTTGACGGCCACCCGTGTCTGTCATATGAAAAATTTGTGACGGTTTGTTTATTTAAATGCCTGCCACTTTACGTTTTATGAAAAAAATTAACTGTCAAAAAATATTTAATTTATATATTTTTTTGTATAAAATCTTTAATATTAAAATATTATTGATTTTATTAATCATATATATTAAATATGATTTTTTTTTATAAATTTCTATTTTTAATAACACAAGTAATTTGAAAAAAAAATAAAATCTTTAATATTAAAATATTATTGATTTTATTAATCATACATATTAAATATTACACATGATTTATTCTCTAATTTGTAAAATTGTATTACTATTTTGTTGATTGATTCCTAAAACTGTAAAATTGCAATGAACATTTAATTTAATATTTAACTAGAATAAATTGACTATAAATTAATTTATTGATTTCATATGTGGAAATATCATAAAACACATTTAAATAGCAATTTCAAATCTAGAAAAAAATAATTATACAAAATTAAAAATATTTCAATCCCCAAATTGTTCTATCTAAAATCATATTTAAATATCAATTTCAAACCTATCCAAAATAATTATATAAAATTAAAAATAATTTAATCCTTGTTCAACTCATTATCTAAAATTTCAACATGCTCACCAATAAAACACAGCTGTTGTATTATCTTGAAAAAAATCAAAGCCGAAAAAACAAGTCTTTAAGGAAGCTGTTGTATTATCTTGAAAAAAATCAAAGCTGGTGAATGGCTGTAAAAAAATTCTTTAAGGAATCTGTTGTATTATCTTGAAAAAAATCAAAGCTGGTGAATTGCCTGTAAAAAAAATTCTTTAAGGAATCAAAGCCTGTGAATCACCTGTAAAAAAAAAATGCTTAATCCTTAAATGTTGTATTATGTTGAAAAAAATCAAATTGTATTATGTTGAAAAAAATCAAAGCTGAGAATAATTATTTGTAAAAGGAAAATAAAATTTCAACATGCTCATTGCTCACCAATAAGTTTGATGCTATATTATCTTGAAAAAATTCAAAGTTGGGAATCACTGCAAACAAAATGCTGCTGAAAAAACAAGTTACAATGCTATAAAATAAATGCTTTCAACAGTGAAAATTTGTGTTATGTAATTATTCATAAGGATATCCTATATATATTAAAAAAATTGTAAAATTAGAAAATATTGATAATTAGAAATAAATCTAAAAATCTTAAATTTAATGTTAAAGTTTCTAAATTATATAGAAAATAAATCTTGTTAAAATATTCAAAAAGTTAAAAATCAATTATATTCTATTATGAAAAGATTTTGAATTAATATAATTTTTATAATAAATATTATAAATCATCTATATTAATAAAAAGCAATGATAACTATTAGTAAAAATGTCAAAATCTTTAAAAAAATTAGAAAAAACTATATTTAAGCTCGAAAATATTCTATTTGATTATAGAAAGAGTTGTTAACGATCCAGAACAAAATATAATAGTCAGTAATATAATATTAGTTCAAATATTTTATGATTGATGGTGAAATATGATTCGAAATGTTAATAAAAAATATTATATAATCAAATTTAAAAATATCCAAATTAATATATAAATTATTTTTTTCAATATAATAATTTCTGTTAATATTTTCTTGAATACATAAGTCTAAATCAGAAATATTAAAAACTAAAATATGTGAGAGTATGAAATTATAAACAAGTGAAATATGAAAGATTATAAATCCATAATAAATGTTGAAGGAAAAGGTAGAGAGAGAGCAGAAAAACATGACAAAAAAATATAATAAACAAAAAGACTGTTGTTACTTATATTGAAATTAAACTAACTTGTTACAAAGCTTTAGATCTTTGTTGTGCAGGCACATAACAAAAATTAAATTGACTTCCTTCCTTTATTTATTGAACTTCTTACACAAGCCTTTCCTATGAGATTGAACTTCTCTTTTTTTTTTTTTTTTATTAAATATAGTTTAAGAAACAAGATGATACTATAGTTACATTATTAGGTCAATCTTAGCCTTATTTTCTACATGTTATACATGATTTTTTTACAACAATTTTATGAATTTCACATATTTACATAATTCGTTTTACCGCATTTAGTTTGTTACTGATATACTTTCTTTAGAATTTCATAAATTCTTCTTTGAAGGGTGTGTTTTCCTTTGAGTTGAACGACCAGTGCCCTACATTAAATTCCTCATTTCTACTAATTTCCACCTTTTCATCCCTTTTTAGCTTACCAAACTTTTCCTTTGATGTCCTGAATGTCATTGTTACCTACATGGAGATAGAGAAATAGACAGAGAAGTAAGTGCTCTCTTTTTCTCTTGAAATTTCTCCTAGTTTCTTTCTTTCTAGATATACAATAGGATTTCATTAGTTAAAGCTATCCAAAATAGATGATCTATTTTTTTCAACATTTGCAATTTGGCCAAATAAAATTTCTCTTATTAATGAAGTTACAATTTCTCCAATCTTTTAGAAAAAGGAATAAAAACTAGATTTATTTTGCAAAAAAATTGTCAAAGAAAATATGTTCAATTGTTTTAGGTTTTTTTCATACATAAAAAATTTCAATATTATTTTTAGTTATGGAATAAGGGAGTTTCTTTATTAACAACAACCATTTAAATCATGTATTTTTTTGGCTCTACTATGCTATTCCAATTCCCATTAAATTTGTTTTTCGAAACTCTTTCATTTTCCTTTAATCCCCAATTTTTATTAACATGTTCAATGATATATTTTGATTCACTAAGAGTGATAGATTTTATTTATTTATTTCAAGGCATCCATCTTGGATCCATTTGCCCATGTGTAATTTTCTAGATTAATAACCCCATTTTTTTCACAACATTTCCTATTGTTTGTTGGCTTTTAAATATTTTTCCATGAGTCTCTTATAATTGTATAATTTCCCCAATGTGTTTTCAGTAGATCGAATTCATTCCTAAGGGAATCCTAGGATTTTAATTGGTCATTAGTGACAATAATATTTATGTTTTTGATACCATTTTTCCCTAAGCCTTGTTGAGCAACCTTGGAGTAGGGAAAGGTGATTTTCTTTATGTTCAAAGTTCCACAATATAGAATTATTTATATAGTTTATATAATTCTTCATATCAATCCTTTCACTATTGGTTATGTTGGTTTTAATAAGTTCCAAGGATTTCCAAATAGTTTTGAATATTAGTGAACCACTAGGTTGAACTGGGAAGTCCCCCGTTAGTAGATCACATACTGAGTTATCCTTCTAGGTGTTTTCTTTTTTTGGGACAACTTTTTCAATATTTTTCCTTACTAGGGTATTTCATTGTTCATCTCCATTGAAGGAGTTTATTATCCATTTTACTACTAGAGCTATGCCATGAAACTTAAGATCTTTCAACCCTAACCCCCCAAGCTCCTTACCAATGCAACACCAATTCCAATTCACAACATGTTTCTTTTTTTCCCTTTTCCAACAAACCAAAGAAATTATTTTCTTTTTACACCTCTTCAATCTAGTATCTATAATATACCCACACTGAGGAATAGTAAATGGTGTATGAGGGGATGATTTTATGATAGACCTGAAATCTACTAGCAAGTGTAAGAAATTTTATGTTCCAACTATTCATTTTTTTTTCTATTTTATTCATGACTTAATTCCACATTTCTTTTAGGCATGGATTAATGACAAAGGGAGTACTTAAGTACCTTACTTTAGTGCTTGGATCACCCCATTGGATCTAAAAGTTGTTGAATTAGTATGAGGGGAGGTTTTCTTATTCTAAATTAATAAAAAATATTGTGTCATCAACAAAATGAATATTTATTAACTTAATTTCATTAGGTAGGTACAAGCCTCTTACTTTCTTACTAGCCAATTTGTCCCTTAATAGGTAGTAAAGAGATTTAGTAGCAATTACAAACAAGTTCAGTGCAAGGGGACAACCTTGTCTTATTGATTTATTTAATAAGATATGGTTTTTCAAGGTGCCATTTATATCTAGTTAGGTAATAGAATCTTGTAATAAGGTCTTGATCATTTTCTAGAACATGTTTGGTGATGAATGAGCATCCAATGGTGTAAGGGAAATCTTGCATCACCCAAAAATATTGTGTTTTCATTTGTTTGTAGTTTCCTTAGTTGTCTTGGGGCCCATGGTGACTATGCAATCTTTGGGATAGTTATAAGTTTGAAACAACCAAAAAATAGTCACTAGCTATTTTTAGTAAGTCAATCTATTTGAGTTGTATGGACACAAAAATTGACCTTAAGGAGTGAAATTGGAAAATAATA
>VDFB02029385.1:0-23763 GCA_007258455.2 Sequoia sempervirens | reverse complement strand
TGTGAATTTTCCTAAGGAAAATTTTATGAAATCCTCTAAAGGCAAATTTGAATAAAATAACTTTTCAAAGTGAATTTCTCCGAATGATGAATTTGAGGTAACTTGCCTAGATGATTTTAATTGAATTCTTTAGTGATGAATTTTCCAAAGCCAAGGAGAAGTTAAATTCGAATTCAAATGACAGAGCTCCGCTTGGTGAATTAAAAAGATGAATTTAAATTAAATTTTCGAAAATAAATTCAAAGATGCCAGTCAAGGTTCAACTTCTAGAAGATTAAGATTCTCGGACAAGTCTCAGAAACACCAGAGAGGGAAATTTGAATTCTTGAAGTGGAGTAGTGGAAATTAAATGTACTGGCTATAATTGGCTCCTTCTAGAATTCGAATTTTGGCTATAAAATGAAGAAGTTTCTCACTTATTTTTCACAGTTGAAGAAGTCAAATTTGCTCTGAAGTTTGTTGCTAAGCATTGTTGAAGTTTGAGGAGTTCGAAATTTTGCTGAGGACTGGAGTTTGCTGAAGTTCAAAGTTGCTGAAAGCTGAGACTTTTGAAGGAGGCGCACTTACAAGTATGCTGGTACGACTTCAGCTTGTTGTTTAGCCTCAAAAATCTGAAGTCAGAAGTTATTGAGGTGCGCACTTGCTGATCAAAGAGGTGCGAATTTGCTTGTATTGCTGATTGTCGGAGCTTAACTTGTTGGAAAAAGTATTCAAAACTGCCAGTGCTAGGAAGGACGCCTTGAGGTGAAACTGCTGAGAGTTTTAAAAGTGCAAACTGGCTGATTGTTGATTGCTGGTGTGAAATACGAATTTATAGAAGTTCAAGTTGCTGATTGGAGTTGCTGAAGAGTAGTGAAGTCACTAAAGTCTACTTAGAAACCTTTTCTAAGTGTTGAGGCTCGAATTTATTGGAGAAGAAGCTGAGGTTTGCAAATAAGAAAAGTTATTGCAGCTTCTAGAAGTCGACTGCAACCCCTACACAATGTCTTACTTATTTTATAAATTAAATTGCTGATGAATGTTTATTGTTTGCAGATGGCTGAGGCAAGGACGACTGGCAAAGATAACAACGGTGCATCCAGATAGGCAGTGATCAAGAAGCTGAGCAAAACATTCATGCCGGAATCAAAGTTCATTTTGAAACTGGGCAAGTTGACAGACACCAACTTGGGCTCCGTCAACCTGGAGACCTTCAAGAACAGGATGTTAGGGATTGGAAGTCATCGGCCTTCGACCACTTCACACAATATTGTTCGAAGCGGGTTATATGCAGCTGCTGGTTTCCAACCAGCCATTCAATGCTCGGAGCTGATAATGGAGTGTGCCAATTATTATGAGGAGCACAGACCAATCATGTCACCTGATAGCCAAGTACTAGCCAATCTTACTCCTGCTGCCATTGGTGAGGCTTTCAGGATCCCGGTGCACAGAAACATGGTTTATAAATCCAGAGAGCGAGCTGAGCGGATGTATGCTTCTGCATTCGAGAGATGCACGGAGACAATTAACACTCACTGGATGAGCACTCCAAAGCCTTCTCGTACAAAGTTGCCGAAGCAGATCATAGCGGAGGACTTGAAGCAAGAATATTGTGATCTCATCATGATGCTGAGCAGGGTTGGAGGTTGTGCACAATCATTCATTTTTGAGCCCTGGATGTTTTACTACATCAACCTCGTGCTGGAAGGGAAAGATTATGTCAATTGGGCCGAGATGATCAGTGATAATTTGCACGAGTAGCTCCTGAGCCTTAGAAGGACGAAGACATTTTACATGAGCTCTTATATTATCTATATGTTGGCACGGATGACGAAGTACAGGGGGATCTCTTACAAGGAACCTGTCGGTTGTGGCTCTCATCAGTTCAAGATTCATGAGGCGTGTCCACAGTTGCACCTGTCTAGTACCACCTCCTACAAGCGTGTCAACGATGCCTTCACCATGTACATTACGAAGTTGCTTCAGGAGTGGTTGCATCATAGAATCTCGAGGGAGGCCCAAGAGTTGATTGAAAGGTATGGATGTTGGTTCATACAGTTTCTGAAATTTTCTTATATTAGGCTGCAAGGTTTTTCATCGTACCCCTATAGGCTGCCTAAGTACCCAACAGACAGAATTTTAATGCTAGAAATATCTAGGCAATTACTTGCCTAAGATAAGATTCAAAAGAAAAAGAAGAAGGGAGGAGTTGAAATCCCAATTGTCATGGGCAACTCAGATGAAGTGTGTCCCTCGATACAGGCAGCCAGGGAAGCCGAGAGTGAGCTTCAATTTTATCATTTTTCATATCATACTAGCCGACAGCACTATGACCCACATCACAACATCAAATGGGTACTGTCAGAGGAGTTTAAACATAAGGCCACCATTGACGATTACTGGGCTGATGCAGCTGATGAGATTGAAGTAAGGAAAAGGATGTTTTCTCGGTTGCCTATTACTTTGATCAGGGAGTGTGAAGTTGTGCCAGTTCCAGACATGGTGATGGAGGATATGGACGTTGTCCATCTAGACTATGCAGCACTGAGAGATACTCCACTTCCACCCCCGGATTGGTCAGAGCCTGAGGTTGCTGATTTGGATACACTTTTTATCCCGGTCCTGACATTCACTAGGGCATGGGTTGATAGGCGAGTGAACAGGTTGAAGAGTAGGTCAATTGCTTTGACTTACAATTTGATGGGAGATCACAGGACACCCACTACTGGCAAAAAGAAGCAGATTACACGAGGTCCAGAGTCCAGAAAGAAAGAGCTAGTTAGACAGGAGCTTGTTCAGCCAGAGCCTCCACGAGTTGCAGTTGCATCGCCCACACCATTGGAGACACGTTCTCCAAGTCTACAGGAGGTTTCTTTGTTTGCTGATCAGAGGAATGCACTGAATCAGGTGCAAGCAGTACAGGAGAATAATCAGCCTCCACGGAGAGAATCGATTGGCCAGAGCGTCAACGCACCTGGTAGGGTTGATCAGCAGGATGATGAGGGGACTATTACTGACCCTCAGTTTCAGCAGGAATTAGAGGCGGCTATGAATGATGATGATGATATAGTTTCAGGAGACACTTAGCCACTTGAGGATGATGAGCCTCGCCAGAATGATGTAGAGGTTGAGCAAGTTCGAGAAGTAGAGGCACAAGAACAGCAGCCATTTGATATACAGTACGATGTGCCCGATTGGCTTAAGCACAAAATGAGAAGAAGCCCCAACGAGGAGCTTGATCCAGCAGTTGAGATGGAAGAATTTTTCAACAGGATCAGTGCACCTCCGCAGAAAAAGAAAGCAAAAAAGTTTTCGAAGATATCCAAGGAAGAAGATGGCTCTCGCACCCTTCATGTAGCTGTGCCACGAGTTGAGTGTGACCGAAATGAAGCAATACCTGAGAATTATGTGGTAACGACTCTGGATTTGGGACGCCCCACCGGTGCACAGATCGTAGAGGAGTGTGATAACTCCTACCTTGCCCTCAAAGATAGGTTATTCAAGAAAGAAGGGAAGTATAAGAAGTTGAAAAGAGAACACGAGGCCTTAATTGGATATGTACAGCAGTTGTCTCGTTCTCGAGGGCAGAATATTCCATTGATAGAGCCTCCAGCAGAGATACCTAGAGAGTCCATCAGTGGCTTGGAGGAGTTAGGAAAGATGGCACGGGAGGCAGATAAGTGGGTCACGGGAGTTCGTGCCGAGACAGAGAAGTTCATGGAGGACCTTGCTTCTGCTTTTCAGCAGGCCTCTGGTATTTTGGCACGGATGGAGGCATTTGATCATGCTTGGGGCGATGCTTCTATATATCATAGTAAGGTGATCTAGCGTCTTGAGGCATTGAGGCATATTCCGTTGCGATCGATGATTGATGGAGGCGTCATTGAGAAGAATGACAAGTACGACTTTTCCAGATGGTATTCTGCAGCGATCACAGGGCGTGGTTTCTTCGACGCGGCACAGGATTCAACCAGGGTACATAGAGCTATGGCCAATATCATTGATGGAGTTCAGAATACTTTTGAGGCCATATTTGCTAGACGGTTGAATCCGGATGAAGTTAATATTGATAATTTAAGGGGTAGGCTGGCTCCTTTCTTCTCAGAGGTAAGGACCTTTGTACAAGATGATTTCAAGAATACTTCTACTTTCTCCACCTTGATCCAGAACACGCAGCTCCTTGATTGCTTGGAGAAAATCTTGTACAAGGCATGAACATTCAGTCACAGTATTAGAGTTTCAGCTAGATTGTGTTCCACCAATTTCAGTTCAGGAGGTTGAGGCTATACTTCGCAGATTCGTGGAGTTTGCAATCAGAGAGAAAGCAAATGGGAATGCACTGCTGGATGAGGATCTTCTAGGAGACTGATTGTGGGCATTTATTGCCTTTACTATTTTGGGAGTGAGTGGGAATCTTTGATTCATTTAATGTACCACTCCCTATTCTGGCAGTTTTTAGGGTTAGGGCTGAGGTGGCGCGATTCTAGCCACTCTATTAATTGTAACCCTAGTCGTCTTTTGGATTGGGCTAGCTATATAAAGGGGGAGTCCCCCTCATTTGTATCTCATTAGATTAGACATTAGAACAGGAGATTAGGATCAGAATTGAGTTAGAGCTTAGAGGCTAGAGAGTAGAGCATTGTAGACATTTTGCATAGTGTGGAGAAGAAAGAAAGTTTTCCCTTTGAAAACTTTTGTGGAGATTGTTGTGTAATACTTTTCATGATAATAGATCTTTTTATTCATGGTGGAATTTGTCTTGTCATGAATAGCTAGCATGGTCTCTTCTTCCTTTCGGATCCAAGTAGCTTAATTTCATGCAAGTAGTTTACTTTGATGTGTGGTATTTTTGTTGAGGTAGCTTCTTTCATTCCATACCACTAGCGACTTGTTGATGATAAGTTCGCCTTGTGTGGTCGACTGGAAATTATCTTGAGTTTAACTTCGATTGTGATTTGAAACCTTATATGCGTCGTTTTGATGGTGTATGTATGCTAAATTATGATTTGAACATCTTTTGCTATCCCTTTCAAGATTGCACCAATTTTACTGAGGCTGTCCGACGTGAGGCTAGGTGAAATTCGCTTGAAGTCTACTAAAACGAAGCTCCACATATCCTACATTTAGAATAGAACATAAGTTTCTTAGGCCCTATACTCTTTTACTTTCGACATATTTCTGATTAGCTTTAGGAAAAAGAACCATATTGCCAAATCATACACGCAAGAATCCCCTTCAAATCATACACTGACTGTTAACTGTAAGAAGTCTGAACAATTGCGTAAGTCCCCTCGTAAGAACACAGCAATACACATCAACCAAACTGGGTCTATTCGCACTTAAGGAACCTTGGAGTTGAACGTGCGAACTTTCTCGCAATCTTAGCGCACGGAATACTTTGATCAAGAGAGAACGGAGTAGCCCCCAAACTATTTTGTTCTTCGGCTGATTGGTGAGGTCACAAAAATCGCATCAACAGAGAAAAAACTGGCGCTAGAAGGAGAAAAAACTGGCGCTAGAAGGAGGGCCTTCTAAGAGTTCCTACAGTTAGCAATTATATACAAACAAGAAGGGATTTTCATTCAAAAGAAATTCATTGGAGAAGGATCGTCATGAGTCAAGATGGTGCTACCGCATAGAGAGATATTTCCAGTGTTGCAGCCTAATTTGGGATTCAACGACGACCAAGAAGACATCCTTTCAGGACTGAACAATCTTGCTTGGAAAACAAAGGAGAGCTACGCCCAGTACATGAGAACTTGCTTCGTGTTGGAGGAAGAAGAAGAGAAGGCTATTAAAATTCAAGTTGCAATTGAACGAAATTTGCTGAATCAAAGACAACCACTTGCTCCTCTTCCTCGCCGACAGTAATCAGCTACATCTTGGATCGCATTAGCTCATTCTCACCTGATAAGTTGAAAAGAATCTTGAGGTCCGCACCTAGTTCATCGAAAGACTTTGTGGAGTTAGAGTTGCCTACTCGAGCGAGGAAAAAGAAAGAAGCCCATACAAGTAAAGAAGTTGAGTGAAGTGAGGAAGTATTTTCAAACGAAGAAGTTCAGTCAAGTGAAGAAAGCGGAGAGGAGATTTCAAGTTTGTTTTGAACTCCACCAAGTGTTTCAAGGTTTGCTCGGCCCAAAGCAGTTCAAGTTACCACACCAGTGTTTGTTCAGCAACCAGTTCAGGCTACCACAACCCCAGTAATTGTATATCAGAGGCGGCAGCCAAATCAAGCAATGGCTCAACCAGGAGGTCAACAAGGAGGCCAACCAGCTCCCAATCATGCTACTTGGCTGGTTACCAATCCATCCCCTCTTGAGTTTGCAGATTACCATGACATGCCGAAGAATCCGGAGCACTTTTGCACCAAGTATCAAGTTAATGATCCAAACCATTCTGCTGAGGATCACATTAAGATGTTCGAGGATCATTTGCGAAACAAACAAATTGCATACGCAGATGTAGCTTGCAAATTGTTTCCGTATTCCTTGGGAGAAGAAGCACACTTTTGGTTTATACATTTGCCAGTTGGGTCCATAAGAACATGGAAGCAGATGAAAGAAGCTTTCATTGGGAAGTTTGGTATTCCTATCACCCCAGTAGAGCTCTTCCGCCAATTCACAGAAGTGAGAAGACAGGACAAAGAACCCATTCATGCCTTCAACAATAGATTCCAGAAGGCTCTCACAAGGCTACGCGCTCCATACATTATTCCTGATGCTAGGGAAAATTATTATGCAGCCTTGGACCCATTAACCGCGATGTTTGTGAGACAAGCTCATCCCATTCCGGCAGATATGAACCAAGCATACGCGAAGGCCGTGGAAGTAAGTCAGAATATGGGACAGAACATAACTGGGCCTTCTTTGTACACTGGCTTGGCCACCACGAACAATCAAATGCAAACTCTTAGTCCGGCATGGAATCAGCAAATTCCGGCATTGAATCCAGTTCCGCAACCAGCTTATCATGTTACACCACCATCTAATTAATTGGTTCTCCATCCTGGGGTACCTCTATCCCAGACTCCAGCTACACAGCCTATCTATCTCCAAAACACGGTGCCATCAACGAGGACACAAGAGGAGAGAGACGAAATGAAAGAATTAGTAGAACAAATAAAGAGGCTGTCATCTAAGGTGACTCAACTCAGGAACCAAAATAATCAAATGCAATCTATGTTGAAGAACTATCAGGCACATCCAGGTGCCAACCGAGGATATCAGAACAATCCTCCACACCATCAAGATGCCCATCAAGGACATGGACACGACAACAGCCATGGGTACCAAAATAACAATCAAGGATATCAAAAGAGGTCCTGGAATACCGGACCTAACAACGGAGGAGTTCCATCACCGCTAGATAACTCGCCGCCTCCAGAGAATCGTCCCACGGACAGAGTATTTTTGGCAGAAGCCGCTATGTCCGGATGGTGTAGACTTCACAATACCAATCAGCACTCAGAGTTACAGTGCCATGAATTTCAAGTAGCAGCTGATATTTTTAAAGGAAAAGTAAAGAGCACGGAGGGTACTGAGAATCCTCCGACCACTGGGTATGAGATTGTCCCAGTACAAAGATATGATCAGGCACTAATCATAGAGAATGTCAATGTTGTGTCTAAATATCAAAGCTACGCGCAACCAATAGTTAATCACAGATTTCCACCAGCTTCGGCAAATGGTCCCGTGGAGGCGCCAGATACTCAAATTTACGAAGAAGCTCAAGTTTATTCAGAAGCTCAAACGTATTCAGAGGTTTAGGACAGTTACTCAGAGGAGCCACTTGAGCAAGGTAACTACGTTTTTCCACCTCTCAACAACAATGTATTAGTAGAAGGAAGAAGAGAGGTGCAGGCATTTCAGACTTTTGGAGGAGCAACACCCAAAGTGTATCAGAGGACTTATCATCAAAAAGAGCCTTTGACATCCTCAATTCCTCCGAATAATTTTGCGACCCCGCCGAATCCAAATGCAAGCAACAATCCAAGTTTACCAAGGGATTCTCCAGAGTACAGACAACAGAATGTGATGCAAAATAAAAATGGACAGCAAACTGTCCAACAACCCATTCACGTGATGCAGCATCCTCAAAAGGACAACTTCCCAAGGGACGATATGAAAAGATTAAGTTCCTATGTGCTAGATGAAGTTAAAAAGATAAAAGTCAGTCTTCCCTTGTATGAGTTAATGAAGATCTCAGAAGTTAGAGACACGATCCTGGGAAGCCTATATGAAACACCAGCTGTGAAGAGTACATCTCAAGAAGCACCTAGTTCATCTAGAAATCCTCCAGTCAACACGCAATCCCGTCCTGTGTAGAGCGCAAATATGGTAGAAGAGGTGCCTCACGCACCATTCAACGCTTGGGAGACTCCACAACAGTCCCAAGGTTTTGTGGAGATGGTACAAGGATCTTCAAGTGAGCTTGAAAAGCCAAAGACTGAAGATAAAAGAAGAGTTAAATTCAATTTGCCCACATAACAAAAACAAGAGCAGACACAGAGGATCACCCGTGATAATCAAATTCCATTGGATAAGAGGAATGAAAAGAAGAATACTCCTATTGAAGAAAAGAAGAAACCAGTAGTATTCTATCAGGGGAAAGATGAACCTGCCCCGTTCTTGGTATCAGTTAGAATTTTTGGAAAATTGTTACATAGTTATTTGATTGATTTCGGTGCCTCAAGCAACGTCATGCCATTGAGGGTGTGTCAGAGATTGGGTATAGTACCACTTCAGACCACAAAGAAGGTGACTCAGCTAGACAAGACTGAAGTACCTGTTGTCGGAGAATTGAATAATATTCATATGCAGTTGTCAACTGATCCCGGAATTCAAAGTTGTATTGACATATCAGTGGTCGATATACCGGATGGGTACGCCATGTTGCTGAGCAGAGACTGGGCCAGAAAGTAAAATGGATACATTGCAACTGATTTCTCTCACATGTCGCTTCCATGGAAGGGAGTCCCAAATCAAATCAAGATTGAGAGTACACCGAGGCTGAAGTTAATGATCACTGAGTATGGTGAAGATAATGAAATTATGTTCGTAGAGACTGACTTAGGCTCATATAGGCCTGTCAAGCAAGAAGTATTGATGTTGCAAAGCCCAAGTGAAGGGAGATGTTTAGAAGATGCCACGAACTCCACCGAAGTGTTGATTGAAAGTGACTCAAGTGATAATGAGGGTGGAGGAACTTTTGAAAACTTCAGGGACTTTGTCCTGAACAGTGTGAAACAAGAAACAGAGTTAGGTAAAGATGCTTCCGTTAAGAATTTGCTGCTCCCTAACTGGTGCAGGATACACGAAGCGTTTCATTCTGAGATCACATGCGCCATGTGCAAAGTAGCATTAGAGCAGGTTGCAAGGCTCGTCCCTCAAACTCCATTGCAAGAAGAACATCAGAAGATGGATGAAGAAAACAATGTTTTAATAGAGGAAGTTGTAGAAGACGATACAACTCAGTCAAAGATTGAAGAAAAGGTTCCAGAGGTATGTAATCAAGAGGATACACGTGTTCAGTCTCCCAGTACTCCTATAGAGGATCAAGTGTGGACTTTGAGGTTCGATGGATCAAAGTCAAAGAAAGGAAATGGAGCAGGGTTTGAATTAGTTAGCCCAACAGGAGAAGCTTATTTGGGTGCTTATAGGCTCCAATTTTCATGCACCAATAATGCTACTGAGTATGAATCCTTGATTCACGGATTGCTCTTTGCAATTCAGAAGGGAGCCAAGATTGTACATGCCATCGGAGATTCTGACATCGTGGTCCGCCAAGTGAGGAAGCAGTTCGCCTGCCACGACAAGAGATTGAGCCGTTATCGAAATAGGGTATGGGACCTGATAGAAAGCTTTGACGCATTCAATATAAAGCAAGTTTACAGATCCAAGAACACCGTTGCAAACTCTTTAGCACAAGCTGCTAGCTCGTTGGAACCATTAGCAATGGAAGGATAAAAGAAGTTTACAGTAGAGTTGGTTTCAACCCCGGCAATCCCTGATAACATAAAGAATTTCCAAGTGTTTGATGATGATAAACAAATTCTGGATTTTCTCACGTGCTCAGGCGTATTTGAAGCACAAATCATCGATGAGGAAGAGACTGAAGAAGCAGAATTTGATACGGAAGGAATTCTGAATTTGAAGACTAATGTAATTCCAAGAGGAATGGTTGAGTTGGAAAGATTATTTGATACTGACAGACTGAGTAGAAATCAAAGCACTCAAGGCAATGATTGTGAGGCTGTCAACCTAGGAACAGATGAACAAGTGAAGAACGTTTTTATTGGAAAGGTTTGCACACCTGAAGAGAAGGAAGGCATCTTAAAGGTCATGAAAGAATTTCTAGAAGTGATAGCCTGGGGATATGAAGATTTGAAAACGTATGATACCTCATTGATTACACATACAATACCACTAAAGCCAGGTAGTAAGCCATTCAAACAAAGGAAGAGGCCCGTAAATCCATTGCTAGAGCCGTTGATCTATCAGGAAGTCAAGAAGCTTCTTTTTGCTCGTATTATTTTTCCAGTGAGGCACTCCACGTGGGTCGCCAATCTTGTACCGGTTAGAAAGAAGAATGGAGAGATAAGGTTATGCGTAGACTTCCGCAATCTGAACAGAGCTTCCGAAAAAGATAATTATCCATTGCCTTCGTTAGATGAAGTATTACAGATAGTGAATGGTTCACAAATGATGTCCTCCTTGGACGGATATTCAGGATATAACCATGTAATGGTTGAACAAGAAGACAGACTGAAGACAGTGTTCACCACAAAGTGGGGAACCTTTGCGTACAGAAGAATGCCTTTCGGTTTGATTAACGCAGGGGCTACTTTCCAACGAGCAATGGACATCGCTTTTCGAGACCTTGTCGGAAAATGCATAATTATTTACATGGATGACTTGACCGTGTTCTCAAAGAAAAGAGGAGACCATGTTGAGGATTTAAGGAAGATATTTCAGAGATGCAGAAGATTTGGTGTTTCTCTGAATGCTAAGAAATGCATATTTGGTGTCACCGAGGGTAAATTATTGGGTCATGTTATTTCAGAGAAGGGTATATCAATTGACCCTGAACGTATTGAAGCTATCTCAAGGATTGGTTTGCCCGGAAGTCAGAAAGAATTGAGATCATTCTTTGGCAAGATTAATTTTGTTAGAAAGTTTATAACTGGATTTGCCAAGATAGTGAGGCCATTAAATGAGATACTGAAGAAGGATGCAAAGGTAGAGTGGACCCCACAGACTAGAAGGGCTTTTGATGAAATCAAGCAAGCTATAGTAGACGCTCTAGTGCTGGTTAGCCCAAATTATACAAAGCCTTTTTATCTATATTCATTTGCTTCAGAGCATACCTATGTCGCAGTGCTGACACAAAGAACAGAGGAAAAGGATGAACATCCAATTGCTTTTATGAGCTCACCCTTGAAAGAAGCAGAATTAAGATATCCAAGCATTGAGAAGCAAGCATACGCTTTAGTAAAGGCTGTCAAGAAATTCAGACATTATATCCTGAGAAGCAAGGTTCATGCAATAGTTCCTGACGCCACAGTAAAGACTTTGTTGACGCAAAATGAGCTAGGAGAAAGAAGAGGTAAGTGGGTTGCCACTTTGCAAGAATACGAAATAGAAATACAGCCTATGAAATTGGTCCGAGGACAGGCTTTGGCTCAGACGATCGCAATGGTTGGTCCAGAATTAGTTCAGCAAACGTATGTATTGGAGGAAGTGTCTCCCGGAGAATGGTACGACGACACAGTTTATTACTTGTTGAATCACAGATGCCCTCGCCATTTGAATCCAGTGCAGCGAAGAGCATTGAGAATGAAAAGTTAAAGGTTTATGCTTCAGGGATCAATTCTCTACAGGAGGAATTATGAAGGAATTTATTTGAGGTGTGTAGGAAAACAAGAAGCAAAACAGTTAATGGAACACTTTCATGAGAAGTTTGGAACCAGACACGGAGGGAGTCTAGCCCCAGCTCATCAGATTCTAAGGGTTGGATATTATTGGCCCACACTTTTTAAAGACACATATGAACATGTAAAGGCTTGTCACGTCTGTCAAACAACAGCAAATAGAGGAAGGCATCCGGCTATGCCCTTGCAACCAGTGATTGAAGTTAGACCTTTTGCAAAGTGGGGATTAGATTTAATTGGTATGATCAATCCACCGTCATCAGGACAGCATAGATATATTTTGACAGCGACAGACTACTGCACCAAATGGACAGAAGCTTAGGCCTTGAAACAGTGCACGTCAGATGTGGTTATTAGGTTCCTTGAAGAGAATATTCTGACAAGATTTGGATGCCCCCATGTCCTGGTTAGCGACAATGGTTCAGCCTTCTCCTCGCTGAAGTTTTCCAACTGGGCTTTTGAATACGGAATTACGTTGAGGTTTTCCTCTAATTATTATCCACAGGGGAATGGACTAGCAGAGTCCACGAATAAGAATTTTTTGAACGCCATTAAGAAGTTGTTGGATAAGAATCCGAAAGATTGGCACACGCAGTTGAGGTTTGCTCTATGGGCAGACAGGATAAGAACAAAGAGTTCTTCAGGGACATCTCCCTACCACTTGGTCTATGGACAGGATCCAGTTTTTCCAGTACAGCTGAGGATACCGACTCTACAGTTCATCCAAGAATACCTCGAAGGAGAGGATCAAGTTCAAAAAAGATTATCTCAGTTGATGCACTTAGAAGAGAAAAGAGATGAAGCTCTTGAGAATTTGGCAAAACACCAAGCAGTGGTGAAAAGACGGTTTGATAAACAAGCGAAAATCAAGTCTTTCCGGATTTCTGACTTGGTTCTATACTGGGACAAGGCCCACGAAAAGAAAGGAGATCATGACAAGTTTGATAAGTTATGGTTGGGCCCGTATCAAATTTCTGAAATCCTTGGAGATAATGCATTTAAATTGCGCACATTGACAGGGGAGGATGTCCCGTTGCCCGTCAACGGACAGTTCCTCAAGCATTATTTCCAGTCTTAGGTTCTCTCCGGGAGCCTGTTTTGTAACATAGTTAGATTAGGTTTACTTTCCCGTTTGTTTGCTTTCCCGTTGCTTTCCTGTCTTGTTTCGCTTTGGTTTTGGTTTGTTAGCCTTTGGGTTTTTGGTTTGGCGTTTCGTCCCTTGAGTTGTCCGCTCAAGTGGTTTTCGTTTGGAATGGGCAAGGATTTTAGGGTTTCCCGTTACGATGGGGGTGATGATGATTTAACTTTCACAACGTGGTTTCTTTCCACTGGAATTTGCACAAATTTTTGAAAAGGACTAAGGTTGTTTTCCTCTTGTCATCATCCAGTTAGAGATTGAACTCGTCTTGGGAGGTTAACCCGTTATTGTCTCTTAACACATGAGTCTAAAGACCTTAAAAATCTTACTTATCTCCACTCTGAGTCATTTTTGAGTTTCTTGGGAAAGGTTTTGGCAGGTGAAAATCTTACGTCTTGCTTCAACGCCACTACAATTCCCAACAATTGAGGAATTGACGGAGAAATCAAACGAAGAAAAGAAACTGTGCTCAAAAGAAATATCTGAAAAGAAAGGGAAAGAAAATGAGAAATGAAAGAAAAATATCATGAAATATTGGTTTTGGGAACACGCAAGTAACTCCACCGGGGCTATGGACGCCCGGCCGGCAGTGGAGCAATATTCGTGAGAATTGTAGCGATAACCTCGTCGGGGCTATGGACGCTTGACTGGCAGCGAGGCAATGTCCAGGATGCTTTTAAAGTGAAGACATTTATATAACCTGCCACGGTCGATTCCGGAAGTCGATATGGTTTAGAGATGGAACGAATGCACACACTCACAGGGTTTTAGATGAAAGTGTTATGATCCAATATCGGATTCTTCTCCCCTTTTGAGTAAGTATCCGTTCTGTATGATGGTTTGAGGAAGATTAATCGAAGTTCAATTCTCAAAGTGTTTTACAACACTTTCCCGTGGAGTTGCTAGATGTTGTGACCTTTTCACACATCGCCCCATTCAAAATGGGGACCCCCTAATTTTTGCTCCATTCTGGTCTTTTGGCTTGGGTTTTTATCTCTCTCTCTCTCTCGCTCTGTCTCTTTTCTTATGTCCGCCTGTCAAGGGTTGCGCCTGTCAGTAGATTTAAGCGTAAAATTGGCCAAGTCTGAAAATTAGGGTTTCATCTTTCCAGGTCAGTCCGAGGTCGAACGAAGTCAATAAATTCAAAATTGAGCTAAACGTTGTCGTCTGTGTGCTTCCAGCAGGCTCTCCGCAAAATTTCATCAAATTCTGAGGTACTTACTATTTTTAGTAAGTGTGCAATTACAGACAATTCGTCAACATTCTTGAGATTCCGACAATCACACTGCATTCGGAGCGCATCAGACTACTCGTATGCAAAATTTGAGCGAAAATAGGCAACTTTTTATTTTTAGCAGTCTGGCTTTCGGAGCAAATTTTAGGGCTTAGATGCAGAGTTTGTCTTTGCATGTCTAGATATTCCATCTGGGTTTTTCGAGACCTTCGCAACAGTATAACATGCAAAACGAGACGACGACTTTCAGAATTCAGTCTTCCGGGGCTATTTTTAGGGTTTGCATGTCAAGGTTTCTTTTGCATGTCGGATGATTCCTGATGGGTTTTTCGAGAGCTTCGCGATGGTGTGACATGCAAATGAAGATAACCACTCAGTAAGGAACTTATTATTTTTAACAGGTATGTCCCGGCAGCTGCTTCACAACAGTTCGAATCACGAGCTGATCGCAGTGCCACAGAAACGAAGAGAAACAGAGATCATTTGATATGCATGCAGAACAAATTAGGGTTTCCACTTCGGGACCCAAAAAGAGGGGTAAAAAGTCAGAATTTTTGAAAACCGTAAACCACCGCGACGCATCCTTCAAGCTATCTGCTGATGAAATTTCAAGCCGAACGGAGCACTTACTATTTATAGTAAGTCAATTTGGAAACTGGCTAAAAATAGTAAATCGAGTGCATGCGTTGATGTCGACAGACAGGTCACGTGGTGAGGAGCACCTCATTCAAATTTCAAGTCAATTGGAGCAGTGGAGCTATCAGAAACAAGAGGTTACTATTTATAGTAAATCATCCTCAAAAATGGGCTAAAAATAGCAGGGCAACTAAAAATGGCAGTGTCGACTGGACAACAAGGTCGTGAGGATGCAGTGTGCAAAATTTCAAGTTATTCTGAGCTTCAGAGATGCAAAATCAGAGGACTTACTATAAATAGCACGGCATAAAATACTGGCGAAAAACAAGGAAAAGTTCTAAGTCTGGAACTTCATCCAGTAGACATGGCAAAATGCGCCCAGTTGATGAGGAGGCATGAAAATTTCTAAAGAATGAAGCTCGTCCTTCACCTAGGCCAAAATGCGCCCAAGGTGTAAAAGTCAAAGAAAAGTCAATGACTTTTACCCTGTAGGCATAGTAAAATGCGTCCAAAGCAAATAGGTCAAAAGAAGTCAAACAAGCTAATCCTCCTCCATAGGCAAAATGCGCCCAAAGGCATGCATGTCAAGACAAAAACGAAGAAGATGAAAGGTCACAAAGGACATGGTAAGAGTTTCATCCACCAGCTAGGCCAAAATGCGCCCAAGAGAGAAGTGGGTCAACAAGTCAACAAATTCATCCTTCACCTACATGGAAATGCGCCCAAGAGGGAAGTGGGTCAACATGTCAAAGTTTTTATCCTCCTACATAGGTAAAATGCGCCCAAAGAAAAGCATGTGAAGACGAAAGAATGGAAGTTGATGGGTCATCCTTCTTGCATGACTAAATGCGCCCAAGTTGAGGTGTAAAAAGTGAATGTAAGGTGGTAAGTGGGGTAAAAGATACTTCAAGGCGTGGTGAGAGCTTGGTAAATGCTAGGCGTGATTTTTGAATTTCCTCTTCAAGCTTCAAATGCGCCTAAGGTGGTAGGTGTTAGAGAATTTTTCTAAGGCGTGGCCAAGGTGATATGTGTGAGGTGGTGAAGATAATATGCTAAGGCATGATTTTAAATCCCCTCTTCAAGTGATATGTGCCCAAGGTGATACATGTTAGAAAATATTGCAAGGTGATTTGTGGAGGTGATGTCTAGGCATTGGAAGTGAAGACTTCTAAGCACAAGATGAATATTCCCCTTCACACACATTAAGCGCCTAAGATGTTGAGTGAAGAATAATGAAATATCTCTAAGGCGTTGGAGTTTTAAATAAAATTGCCTTGCAAGTGTGAAGTAAAATGCAAATGATGAATGAGAAATAAATTGTGTTAGGCATGAATAAATGTTTTTTTAAGTGAAGTTGGTGCTTTACTCACAGGCAAGATTGAATAAAATTTTTAAAGCGAAGATTTTCTAAGGCAAAATTTTCCCAAGAGATGATTTAAAATTTTCTAAGGCAAAAATATTTTCTCCCTTGGAAAATATGCCTAGAGCCCAGGGTGATGAATTTTCTTCTCAAAACATTGGAAAATTTTTCAGGGATGAAGTCAGAGATGGATGATAATGCAAGATGGATTGATAAAATTTCTCAAGCTAAAGCAACACAGGATGATCACAGGCGAAGAATGCATTTAAACTGGGGAAATAATATTTTTCTAAGGTTTAAAATTTAAAAATCAAATGAACCCGTTCGTTGGGTACCCATGGATTTGAAGCGTTCTGGAGAAAATTCTCTTCTGGGTACTGAACATTCGCAATGATAGATGGATTTCCAAATCTTCCGCACTTCGCCAACACTTTTTCAGTGAAGATTTTAATCAGTGCTCAAATTGTGAATTTTCCTAAGGAAAATTTTATGAAATCCTCTAAGGCAAATTTGAATAAAATGACTTTTCAAAGTGAATTTCTCCGAATGATGAATTTGAGGTAAGTTGCCTAGAGGAATTTGATTGAATTCTTCAGTGAGGAATTTTCCAGAGCCAAGCAAAAGTTAAATTCGAATTCAAATGACAGAGCTCCGCCTGGTGAATTAAAAAGATGAATTTAAATTAAATTTTCGAAAATAAATTCAAAGATGCCAGTCAAGGTTCAACTTCTAGAAGATTAGGATTCTCGGACAAGTCTCAGAAACACCAGAGAGGGAAATTTGAATTCTTGAAGTGGAGTAGTGGAAATTAAATGTACTGGCTATAATTGGCTCCTTCTAGAATTCGAATTTTGGCTATAAAATGAAGAAGTTTCTCACTTATTTTTCACAGTTGAAGAAGTCAAATTTGCTCTGAAGTTTGTTGCTAAGCATTGTTGAAGTTTGAGGAGTTCGAAATTTTGCTGAGGACTAGAGTTTGCTGAAGTTCAAAGTTGCTGAAAGCTGAGACTTTTGAAGGAGGGGCACTTACAAGTATGCTGGTACGACTTGAGCTTGTTGTTTAGCCTCAAAAATCTGAAGTCAAAGAAGTTATTGAGGTGCGCACCTGCTGATCAAAGAGGTGCGAATTTGCTTGTATTGCTGATTGCCGGAGCTTAACTTGTTGGAAAAAGTATTCAAAGCTGCCAGTGCTAGGAAGGACGCCTTGAGGTGAAACTGCTGAGAGTTTTAAAAGTGCAAACTTGCTGATTGCTGATTGCTGGTGTGAAATACGAATTTATAGAAGTTCAAGTTGCTGATTGGAGTTGCTGAAGAGTAGTGAAGTCACTAAAGTCTACTTAGAAACCTTTTCTAAGTGTTGAGGCTCGAATTTATTGGAGAAGAAGCTGAGGTTTGCAAATAAAAAAAGTTATTGCAGCTTCTAGAAGTCGACTGCAACCCCTACACAATGTCTTACTTATTTTATAAATTAAATTGCTGATGAATGTTTATTGTTTGCAGATGGCTGAGGCAAGGGCGATTGGCAAAGATAACAACGGTGGATCCAGACAGGCAGTGATCAAGAAGTTGCGCAAAACATTCATGCCGGAATCAAAGTTCATTTCGAAACTAGGCAAGTTGACAGACACCAACTTGGACTCCGTCAACCTGGAGACCTTCAAGAACAGGATGTTAGGGATTGGAAGTCATCGGCCTTCGACCACTTGTTGTGACCTTTTCACACATCGCCCCATCCAAGATGGGGACCCCTAATTTTTGCTCCATTTCGGTCTTTTGGCTTTGGTTTTTCTCTTTCTCTCTCTCTCTCTCTGTCTCTTTTCTGATGTCTGTCTTTCCGGGATTTCTCCGCCTTTGAGCTTAAAGCATGAAATTGACCAAGTCTGAGAATTAGGGTTTCATCGTTTTTGGTCAGTCCGAGGTCGAATGAAGTCGATAAATTGAAAATTGAGCTTAACACTGTTGTCAGTATGTTTTCAGCAGGCTCCCAGCCAGTTTTCATTAAAATCTGAGGTACTTACTATTTTTAGTAAGTGTGAAATTACAGGCAGTTCGCCAGCATTTTTGAGATTCCGACAATCACACTGCATTCAGAGCACATCAGACTGCTTGCATGCAAAATTTGAGCAAAAACAGGCAACTTACTTTTTTTAGCAGTTCTGCTTCCGGGACAAATTTCAGGGGTCAGATGCAGAGTTTCTTGCATGCTCAAGATATTCCTTCCTGGTTTTCGAGACCTTCACATGATATAACATGCAAACGAGACGACAACTTTCTGAATCGACCTTCCTCGGCGGCTATTTTAGGGTTTGCATGTCGTGGTTTCTTTTGCATAAGCCTGATATAATTTTGATGGTTTTTCGAGAGCTTCGCCATGGTGTGACATGCAAATGGAGATAACCACTCAGTAAGGAACTTGCTATTTTTAGCAGGTGTGTCCCGGCAGCCGCTTCCCAGCAGTTCAGAATCACAAGCCAATCGCAGTGCCACAGAAACGAGAGCAAACAGAGATCATTTGATATGCATGCAAAGCGAATTAGGGTTTCCAACTTCGGAGCCTGAAAAGAGGGGTCAAAAATCAGAATTTTCGAAAACCGGTGTAAACCACCACGATCAACGTCCTTCAGGCTATCTGCTGGTAAAATTTCAAGTCAAACGGAGCACTTACTATTTATAGTAAGTCAGATTGGAAACAGGCTAAAAATAGCAAGTCAGGTGCATGCGCTGATGTCGGCAGTCAGGTCACGTGGTGAGGAGCGCCTCATTCGAATTTCAGGTCAATCGGAATAGTGGAGCTATCAGAAACAAGCAGTTGCTATTTATAGTAAACCACCTTCAGAAATGGGCTAAAAATAGCAGGGTGACTAAAAATGGCAGTGTCGACAAGTTGATGAAGTTACAAGGATGCAGTGTGCAAAGTTTCAAGTCGTTCCAAGCTTCAGAGGTGCAAAATTTAGAGGGCTTACTATAAATAGCAGGGCATGAAATACTAGCGAAAAACGATAAAAAAAAAAGTTCTAAGTCTGGAACTTCATCCAGTTGACATGGCAAAATGCGCCCAGTTGATGGCGAGGCAGGGAAAGTTTTAAGTATGTAGCTCGTCCTTCTCACAGGCCAAAATGCGCCCAACAAGCAAAAGGGTCAAAGCTAGTCAACAATGTTCATCCAGCATCAAGGCCTAAATGCGCCCAGCTCAAGGTAGTGGCATTAAAAATTGCTAAGTATGAAATTCTTATCCTCCTCCACTGGCAAAATGCGCCCAAGGAGAGAAAAGGTCAAAAAGGTCAAATGTTTTCATCCTGCATGAGGGGTAAAATGCGCCCAAAATGGGCCATGTAAAGACAAAAAGAGGAAGTCAAAGGGGCACCTATTAGGGGCATTACAAGTCTTATCCCTCATGCATGCTAATATGCGCCAACCTCCAGGCAAGACATGCAAAATATTTTCCAAGTGCAAGAATCTCGTCCACCTCATATGCCAAAATGTGCCCATGTTTGAAAAGGGTCAACAAGTCAAAAGGATAGGCGTGGGAAACTTTATCCTTCTTGCATGGCAAAATGCACCCAAAAGAGGGCATGTGAAGACAAAATGGGGAAGGCGTTAGAAATGTTATTCTTCCACAAGTATAATATGCGCCCAAGGTGTGAAATGAAAGTGCTAGGCGTGGTTTTCTCCTTCATGTGTCACTTGCGCCTAAGGTGGTGGTGTTAAAATGGCTAAGGCATTGAAGTATTGCTAAGGTGTTGAGAACGTTCTCCATGTTACATGAAGTGCACCTAATGTTTAAGTGGAGAATGTTGCAAGGTGTTGAATAATACATGCCTAGGCGTTGAAATTGCCAGATGAAAAATAAATTAAGTGTGAGGCGCCTTCAAGGAAAATTTTCCAGGTGAAGTGGATAAAAATTTTCTCACCACTGGCAAGATGGATTGAAGAATGTATGAAATTTTCTAAAGGAAAATTTTTCAAAAATGCTAAGTGATTCAAAAAAAATTTCTAAGGCACAAAATGTTCTCCCTTAGAAAAATGCCTAAGTCCGGAGAGGTGATGGAATTTTCCTGAAGCGTGAGCAGAATTGCCAGAGGTGAAGTCAGTGAATGCCAGCTACACGGGTTGATAAAAAAAAATTTCTCAAGTCAGAGCAACAAGAAATCTTCACAGATGCAAAGAATGAATTTAAGTTTCACAGGGAAATAATTTTCTAAGGTTCAAAATTCAGAAAAATAAAATGAACCCGTTCGTTGTGCAACCATGAGTTCCTCGCGTTCTGAAGGAAATTTTCTTCTGGGTATCAAAGTTTATCGATGAGGGGTTGATTTTAAGGTTTTCCACAGCTTGTCGAGGATTCTGAGGTGAAGATTTTTGATGGGCACCGGGTTGATGAATTTTCCTAAGGGAAATTTTAAAATTTTCTAAGGCAAGTGTGAAGAAAATGTGTTCTCAAGGTAAAATCCTCCAGACGATGAATTTGAAATGAACTGCCTAGGTGAATTTGCTTAAATCCTTCGTGAAGATAGTCTTCCAAAGCCAGAGTTGAACGAAATTGACTATCAGAGCCCCAGGTAGTGAAATGAATTTCTCAAAGACGAAGTTTGTCTAAGCATGAACTTGAACACGAAGTTGGCTAATGGAGGCGATGAGCACTTGGAGATCAAAACTTGAAAATCTTGGTAAGTAGGTTAAGATTATATTATGAAGTGTTCTAATACTCTTCTCCTTGCTTGTTTTGCAGGAGGAATGTCGAGGCCAGAGCACGATGACTTGAAGTGGTGAGGCACGATGATATTACAACCTTCGGAGGAAGATAAAGTTACGAGTTCCACATGAAGGAGAAAAAGTTGCAAGAAATTGGCCAAGTGTTAGCTCAAGTGACAAAGAAGTCAAAGAACGTCAAGAAGGAAGATCAAGAATAGTGTGAACGCGTCTACAGGCGGAATCTTCTAGAAGACTGATTGTGGGCATTTATTGCCTTTGCTATTTTTGGGAGTGAGTGGGAATCTTTGATTCATTTAATGTACCACTCCCAATTCTAGCGGTTTTTAGGGTTAGGGCTGAGGTGGCACGATTCTGGCCACTCTATTGATTGTAACCCTAGCCGTCTTTTGGGACTTGGCTAGCTATATAAAGGGGGAGTCCCCCTCATTTGTAAGGCATTAGACATTAGAAGTAGAAGCAGAGCAGAGGAGTAGAGAGCAATTAGATAGTTGATAGTATAGTTTAGATTGAAAAGGAAGGAAAGTTTTCCCTTTGGATATTTTGTAAGAAGTTGTCATGTATGCTTTCATAATAAAAGAATTTTCATTGATGGTGAATTTTTCTTTGTTGTGAATAGTTGTTGAGGCTTCTTCGTCCTTCCAATTCACGAGGCATCTTGAAGCAACATAAAATAGTTTTTATTTTCACATGCAAGCAGATGTTAGTTGTGTGGACTCTGTGGTGCTGCTGATTAAGGCAATTCCATTTTTATCCATACCACTAGCAGCCTTTGTTGACGGCAGTTGGGGCCTGAGACTTTGAGACGGATTGATTAGACATTGATGATGAGAGAAGATCCATCAGATAGTAGTCCGGGTCGAAGTCTGTCGAGATTGATCCCACATTCCATCCTTAGATAAAAGATTAACTTCTTAGGCCCTACACCCCTTTTTAATTCAGTTCATTTCTAGTTAGGATTAGGAAACTTGTGCTCATTTGCCAAATCATTCGAATTACACGCAAAGCCCTTAGTCTACTGTCTGTTGTCAGCTATCGAACAATTGTGTAAGTCCCCTCGTGAGAACACAGCAACTCACATCAAACCACCTGAGGGTATTCTAAGTATTCGGAACCTTGGAGTTGAAAGCATGATCTTACTCGCAATCTTAGCATGCTGAATACTTTGTTCAAGAGAGGATAGAGTATCCGTTGGGAAACTTTATTCTGTGTTGGTGCGGTCTCAAAAACCACGTCAACACCACTTCACACAATATTGTTCGAAGCGGGTTATATGCAGCTGCTGGTTTCCCACCAGCCATTCAATGCTCAGAGCTGATAATGGAGTGCGCCAATTATTATGAGAAGGAGCACAGATCAATCATGTCACCTGATAGCCAAGTACTAGCCAATCTTACTCCTGCTGCCATTGGTGAGGCTTTTGGGATCCCGGTACACAGAAACATGGTTTATAAATCCAGAGAGCGAGCTGAGCGGATGTATGCTTCTGCATTCGAGAGATGCACGGAGACGATTAACACTCACTGGATGAGCACTCCCAAGCCTTCTCGTACAAAGTTGCCGAAGCAAATCATAGCGGAGGACTTGAAGCAAGAATATTGTGATCTCATCATGATGCTGAGCAGGGTTGGAGGTTGTGCACGATCATTCATTTTTGAGCCCTGGATGTTTTACTACATCAACCTCGTGCTGGAAGGGAAAGATTATGTCAATTGGGCCGAGATGATCAGTGATAATTTGCACGAGCAGCTCCTGAGCCTTAGAAGGACGAAGACATTTTACATGAGCTCTTATATTATCTATATGTTGGCACGGATGACGAAGTGCAGGGGGATCTCTTACAAGGAACCTGTCGGTTGTGGCTCTCATCAGTTCAAGATTCATGAGGCGTGTCCACAGTTGCACCTGTCTAGTACCACCTCCTACAAGCGTATCAACGATGCCTTCACCATGTACATTACGAGGTTGCTTCAGGAGCGGTTGCATCATAGAATCTCGAGGGAGGCCCAAGAGTTGATTGAAAGGTATGGGTGTTGGTTCATAGAAATTCCGAAATTTTCTTATATTAGGCTGCAAGGTTTTTTATCGTACCCCTATAGGCTGCCTAAGTACCCAACAGACAGAATTTTCATTCTAGAAATATCTAGCCAATTACTCGCCTACGATAAGATTCAAAAGAAAAAGAAGGGAGGAGTTGAATTCCCAATTGTCATGGGCAACTCAGATGAAGTGTGTCCCTCGATACAGGCAGCCAGGGAAGCCGAGAGTGAGCTTCAATTTTATCATTTTTCATATCATACTAGCCGACAACACTATGACCCACATCACAACATCAAATGGGTACTGTCAGAGGAGTTCAAACATAAGGCCACCATTGAGGATTACTGGGCTGATGCAGCTGATGAGATTGAAGTAAGGAAAAGGATGTTTTCTCGGTTGCCTATTACTTTGATCAGGGAGTGTGAAGTTGTGCCAGTTCCAGACATGGTGAACGAGGATATGGACGTTGTCCATCTAGACTATGCAGCAGTGAGAGATACTCCACTTCCACCCCCGGATTGGTCAGAGCCTGAGGTTGCTGATTTGGATACACTTTCTATCCCGGTCCTCACATTCACTAGGGCATGGGTTGATAGGCGAGTGAATAGGTTGAAGAGTTGGTCAATTGCTTTGACTTACAATTTGATGGGAGATCACAGGACACCCACTACTGGCAGAAAGAAACAAATTACACGAGGTCCAGAGTCCAGAAAGAAAGAGCTAGTTAGACAGGAGCC
>VDFB02029383.1:0-37845 GCA_007258455.2 Sequoia sempervirens | reverse complement strand
GGAGAGAGGGTGGGAGATTCATAGAGCATGGGAGAGGGCAGGAGAGAGTTGGAGAGACTGGGAGAGTGGGAGAGAGGGTGGGAGAGGGTGTGAGAGAGGGTGGGAGAGTTGGAGAGAGTTTCCACCAAAATCCTAGTTTCCATCCACATACAGTGATCCCACAAAGCTGGTTTACAATTTCTGGGATATTTTGGTCTTTGTTGAAATCACATATTTCTAGAAAATATAATGATTTAAGCCTTAAAAAGATCCATTTAAAGCATTCCAATTGAAGAGGTTTTGATCAAACTACCTTAGATCAAACCCACTTGGATAGAATCCTACTATGTTGAAACCATACCTATAACAGAGTCTCTTTTACACCTCTCAAAAGGCTAATAGAAAACCACTTTTTATTTACCTTTTGGGGGATCAAATGAATTCATTTAAAATTTATTTTTTGTAAGTATCTATTCCTTATTATAAGCTTCCAAAAAATTATAATTTTATTATCATATTTATTTTTTATTTCTTGTGAATGTAGGTTTTTCACCGAAAATCAAGCTCTCTATTTTGCACATGTGGAAAAATAGAAGATTATTAAAAGAAAAGTTTGAAAAAAATGAGTGCAACAGATATTGAAGTCCTTGATCCAACAAAAAAAATTGAATTTCGATACATCGAAAAAGAATTTATGTGCTATATTAGGGTGATCCCACAATAGTGGTTTACAATTTTTGGCCAAACTGGACACTGAAATAATTTTTTTCTAACTAAATCTTCCTTTTGGGCACCTATAGCGGCTAAATTGTGAGGAATTTGAAGATGATGAAAACTAGAGTTTCTTGAAATTTTGTCTATAGATTCTAAATATATTTTTTTCAAAATTTTTGGAATCATATTACACCTCTTTTTCCATCTCCCTCAAAAATAAGTTTTTTTCATAAAACAACATTTTTAAGGAGTGACGCTAACCGTATAATGTATAAATTTTTTTCCATGAAGGATAAAATTATAATTCTTTCAAATTTAGATTTGTAGCTCCAATATATAGTGTGTCCACTTGGTTAGATAATTGTTTATTGAATATTTTTTCTTTAATCAAGTTTCAAAGTCAAACCAATTACAATTTAGACATAGGCAGACCGTATAATGTGCAACTTTTTTTGTATGTATCAAAATTAAATTTATTTATTTTTGTTGGATCAAGGACTTCAATATCTAGTGCACTCATATTTTTCAAATTTTTTTTGATAATCTTCTATTTTTCCACACGTGCAGAACAAAGAGCTTGATTTTCAGTGAAAAACCTACATTCACAAGAAATAAAAAAATAAATATAATAATCAAATTCAATTTAATTAAAATTATACTTCTTTGGAAGCTTATAATAAGGACTACATACTTACACAAACTAAATTTTAAATGAATTCATTTGATCCCCCAAAAGGTAAATCAAAAGTGGTTTTTTATCAGCATTTTGATAGGTGTAAAGGAGACTCTATTATAGGTATGGTTTAAAACTAGCAAGGTTATATTCAAGAGGGCTTGGTCTAAGGTGGTTTGATCAAAACTTTTTCAATTGGAATCCTTTAAATGGAACTTTTCAAGGCTTCAATCATTATATTTTCTAAAATTATGTGATTTCAACAAAAATTAGGATCTCTCATAAAGTGTAAACCACTATTGTGGCAGCACCAAATAGGTCTTCCTATGTCTAAATTGTAATTGGTTTGACTTCGAAACTTGATTAAGGAAAAAATATTCAATAAAAAACTATGAAACCAATTGGAAGCACTAGATATCATAGTTACAAATCTAAATTTGAAAAAATAGAATTTTATCCTTCATGGAAAAAAAATTATGTGTTATACGATGAGCATCATTGCTTAAAAATAGTGTTTATTGAAAAAAACTAGTTTTCAAAGGAGATGGAAAAAGAAGTACAATATAATTCCAATTTTTTTGAAAAAAATATATTTAGAATATACAGAAAAAATTTCACAAATCAATAGTTTGCATCATCTTCAAATTCCTCACAGTTTAGCCGCTATAAGTTCTCG
Source organism: Sequoia sempervirens (assembly GCA_007258455.2). Taxonomy (NCBI): domain Eukaryota; kingdom Viridiplantae; phylum Streptophyta; class Pinopsida; order Cupressales; family Cupressaceae; genus Sequoia; species Sequoia sempervirens. The sequence goes on along the minus strand of VDFB02029383.1, from coordinate 35,803 downwards.
AAAGTGAAGATTTAGTTAGAAAAAATTAGTTCAGTGTCCAATTTGGCCAAAAATTGTAAGCCAGTATTGTGGGATTAAACTTGTCATGATTTTATTGTATCACATTCACTAAAGCCATCATATTTTTAAAAATTCTTGAGGCTTGCAAAGTTGCAATAACACACTATTATGACATGTGGTGTTACATGTCAATTTCTTACTGCACGACATAATATCTTCATATCATATTTTTTAAGTGAAGAGACCACCTCAAGACCATGCTATGCCAATGTGTTTGCTTCCATTGACATAAATAACTTCTAAAGCATTTTATAAATTTACAAACCCTAGAATACATTTGAATTTTATAAAACCTAGTTTCCCTAAAAACCCTAAAATGGCTCAATCCTCTTCTAAACCAATGAGAATGAAATGAGGCCTAGAGGAATACATAATTATTCAATTTCTAGGATAGACCAAAAGAGAGAAACATTCCCAAGGCTTTGTAATATTTTTAGGTAGGCTAGATGATAGAGATGATGGTTTGAGAGATGCATCACTTGTATAAGGTTGGGAAATGTTTAGTATTGTTATAGGAGGAACACTACTATCAAACCTATTTCAAACATATGGAATTTAGACTTGGGAATGCTAGTAGTACCCAATCTATTTAGAGTTCTAGCCAAAAGATATGATGAAAAATCAAGGATAGTTAGATAAGTGATTTAGGAAAGGTTTTGATGAGCTTGGATAAATAATTTATCTATGAAGTGTTTGGTCTAAATAGGGCTGAAAATATCCCCATCAATTTAAATTAATTATTTACAGAATATGGGAGGGATAAACACAGTTATAGAATATTTTTTCTCCCATTTTATAGCATTAAGGGTCCTTATATGAGTTTGGTTAAATTCACCAAGGATTACATTGAACCCTTTGGAGTAGACATGTTTTAAGATTACTTCATCAAGACGCATTACTCTCTTTTCCATGTTCTTGGAAAAAAATTTAAGGAAAAAATCGTACTACACTTTTAATGATGATGGTAGTGGATGTGCAACATCGAGATGTAAACATAAGTTTTTATTCTCTCTTACATCTCAAATGACATTTGAATAAGGATTTACTTTCCACAAGAAAAGACATTAAAACTATTTACTCCAAATGGTACTATATTTTGTCATATTTTATCATGCAATAGGAAGATGATTTGGAATCTAGCAATGAAGATAAAGTTCTATTATTTTAAGGGTGTCTCATTGCCAATCTAGGGGTAGATCCACATATGGTGCACACACTACAAAGCTTCTAATTATGTGGTCTTTGAGGAGCATTTTATTCAAATGATAATGAAATTAGGGTTCTAGAAGGACAAACTACCAAAGGATGTAAATAAATTCTTCAGACCTAAGGACTTGGACTTTACTAAGGGAATTGATCATAATTAGGCTGATTGGCTCTTCTAAACATCTACAATTGTAATCAAAGTGTATCGTAGAAAAAATGATGTCTTGCTTGACATGGGGATAATTCATGATAAATTGGACTTAATGAGGCCTTGATTTAGTTTTGTGATGTGTTTTACATGACCACACTAGGTCTTGGACCCTTGCAAATTGAATAAAATACATTTATTAAGGTCTTGTGAAGGTGTTCTGAAGTGTTGTAACACATTTCCACACTTTTCTAGACTCTTCTTATTATAATTCATCTAAAAATCACCTTTTTATCCCTTTTCAAGTCCTATTTTAAAGTGTTGTAAAGTATTTTAACAAGATTTCATGCTTTTCTAGGCTTGTTATCACTATTTACACCTTTCTTATGCTTTATTTGACCCCTTTATTCACTCATAAGACTTAATTAAGTGTATTTTTGAATGTAAGCTCAATAAATAACATTAAATGCGACTTAATTTTTGAAACCCACTTGCAAGCCTAGAGTGGGACCCATTCACCATGGGTGGTGAATGAGTCTGTCTTGGCTACAAATTCAAACTAATTCAAATTTTCTTTCAAGATTTTATTCAAAAATAAGTTATGTCGGCCTGTGATGAGGTATTATTGGGTTATTAGGGCATAAGTGTGTACAAATAAGTGTTTTTCTATCCATTCTAACCCCCATTAATCCATTAACTCATTTTAACACTCATTCATCATCTCTCTTCTCCATCAAGCCAAGCAAGTTAGGGTTTCATCATTCCAAGTCATCAAGTTAGCTCCTAGAACATTCAAGGGTTGAATCTTCATGTTTTGCTGCAAAAATTCAAGGTCAAGGTCAATCATCATGGCAAGGTAATAAAATCAATTATTTCATGTTTCATTACAATCTTTCTCTATTTTGGTTTAATTACCTAAAAGGGGTTTGACCAAGATAAACCCCCATGCCATAACATCCAACATTTCACTTTCTTGTCTTGTGTGTTTCTAAATTTAGGTATCTTGAAGACTTAGAAATCATTGAAGATCAAATTACAAATTCATTCAAGTCTTCTCTTCATTTTCCAAGTCAAAATATCAATAAAAACTCACTTTTAGGTTCAAAAATCAAAGTTTCAAAAGAAGACACCTGTAGAGAATCAAAGTGCAAATCGAGAGCTCTAGATTCCACCTTTGAATATTCAAAAATTAAAAAGTGGACTCATTCACCATGGGTGCAGAATGAGTCTCACTTCTAGGTCAGTTTTTGGTTTTTTGCATTTTTAGATATTGTTTTGTCAGAAACAGGTTCTAGAACAGTTTTGCAGAACTAGGACTGGTTCACCCAGAATGGTGAATGAGTTCTACCAGGCCTGAAAACCATCATTAGCAACATTTCAAATGTCATTCCCAGTCTCCATCCATATTCTAGGTGCACACTTTCAATTTCGTCAAATTCTATTGTAATTTACATTCATTTCTAGGTGTCTTTGGATTACACAATGTTTTTTCAAACAAGTCTCATTTCTTAGGTTTTACATACTTAATGAATCTATTTCATCACTTAGCTGCATTTATATAATCTTATTTAGACATATTTTCTTCATATTGCATTAATCTTGAGTGAACCACATTGATTTTGGTGGGGTTTATCTCTCTCCTTTTAGGTGAAAGATCCTAAGAGTACAAGAGTAGCCTATAAACCTCATTCCCAAAAATACATGGTTCATTTTGGTGAACCCACTTTTTAAACATCTTATTTTCTGATTTTGACTCCATTTTCATCCTAATCCTCGCTTGCATTGAATTTACATTAGAGTTGCATTGGCTAATTTGCATCTAGGGTTTCAAAAATTTGTGTTAGAGAAAAGGTCATTTAACTTACTTTTTTGCATATAATTTCCTTCAAAATTTCTTAAATTCTGCATCTCCATCTTAGGTTTGTATTATACAACATTAAACACATAAAAACAATTCAAAATTTCTGAAAATTTTGCAAAAAACTAGTACTGGGACTCATTTGCCATGTTGGGCGAATCAGTCCCTATCTAGATTTTTGATTGACTGTTGCAACATCAAAAACCTAATTTTTGTGCTTCCTAATGCTCCTAGTACCATATACTATAAGTATGGACAGTTTCTAGAACATATGTTTTATGCATATAAGTCAAAAACATGAATTTGGGATAGTCATTTTTGAAATCATTTCAATAGCACGCATCCTTAGATCTGAAAATGTTGACATTTCTAAAATTTTGCATAACATTACTAAAAGTACTTTTCACTTTTGCGTATACAATATTTCTATTCATAAAACTTTGCATAATTTTGATAAAAGTTTTTTTCATTCTTGCATGTACATTGTTTGCATTCTTCAAATCTTGCATATATTGGATAAGAGTGTTTTGTATCTTTGCATATACATTGTTCATATTGTTGAAACATTTCATGAAATGGTTGCATGTGCTTTCATCCTTATTCAAACAATGCTAGTACCTTACATGTTTAGACATGTTAAGAAACATTTCCTATCCGCTCCCTATGAGAGTGTTTTAGTGAAAGAGACTACAACTTGAGCCATTCCTAATGATCATACTTGTTCTTCTCATAATATCTCTCCTCTTGGTGATGAAGATATTTTAGTAGAAGAATCAATTAATGTGAGTTTTGAGAATCCTAGTTCTTTCTCTCCTTTTACCTCTCTTAGTGGAAAAAACATTCAAAACCAACATAACACAACCTTAGATGATCATGACAATAACATTTTTCCTACTCCTAGTATCTCCCCTAATTGTGAAGAAGATACTTTGTTGTTAGAAAACACAATCGATGATGATCATGAGAATATTAGTTGTCCCCCTTCACCTAACAAAAATCCTCTTAGACAAGAAAATTCCACCATTGATCATTCTCCTACTTGTGATAAAGTCCTTTTTGAAGAACCAACCTTAGCATGTCAAGAGAATTTGGTTAGTAGTTCTTCTAGAAACCCTCCTTGTAGGAAGGATATCATAATGTAAGATAAGAATAACAATAAAGATATAGACTCTTACTTGCTTAGGGATGTTAACATTATTCAGGCTCAACTCATCCTTTACCCCCCTTCACATAAACCTCCAACTCCAAACAAACCCAAACTTATCCTCTATCCACCTAAAAATAATGTATTGCAACAACTAAGTCATAATACCATTGCTCATATATATAACACTCAAAATAATCTGCAACCACTGCAACAAACCCCAAAACCCTTAAATTTTCCAAATCCTATCCCCCCTAAACCTATCTTACCAGGTCTTCCTAGTGGAAAGGAGTACAATCTTGTTGAACAACTAAAGAATACTCCTACTAAAATCTCATTATGGGACCTTATTCAAGCCTCCCCTCACTATATAACATGATCTGATCAGCCTTACAGCAAGTTCCTATCCTTTCGAATGCGCAACCAACTAACATCGAAGCCATGATCCAAGGAATAAATGCTTACATTGTTTTCCACCAAAGTGAACTCCCCCTTTGGAATTGTAAAAAAATATGAAGCTTTCATGATCATTGCTCAATACAATCAAATAGGGATAAACCGAACCCTTATTAATAATGGTTTCATCCTTAATGTGTGTAGTGTGAATCTCCTTGATAGATTGTGTGTTGAAAAGTCACATACAATACCTAATTTTGTATCTATTCAAGGATTTGATAATACAACAAAGTAAGCACTCGGTGTAATTACTTTTACTATTATAGTTGGGGTGGCTACTTTGCAAACTCCTATTCATGTCACGCCTTATGATCTTTCGTATAATCTTCTTTGAGGTAGACCATGGATTCATGAGATGAATGCAGTGCCTTTGACCCTTCATCATATAATGAAATATGTCTATAAAAATAACATTTATCAAGTTGAAATAGATTTTGAGCCTAAAATTTGCTTGCACCTTGAAAAATGAGCAACAAGTCCTCTAAAAACATTGATTCCAAAATCCAATATAAACCCTCTTGAAATAGAACAAAAAAATGAGGAATCAATGTTTAAATTATTTAGTGATGATTGGGGATCCTTAGAATTCACACCATCATTTATAGGCAAATACATAATCAAACAAAAGAAAGATGAGAAACAAGAACAAGGGTATGTGTAGGATCATCATGGAAAAAGCAGGCCCTTAAGTGGCAAAAAATTCAGATAAGTCAAAGTTAGGAAACTTGACATAAAAATTTGAATAAGTTTTCTATATTATTTCAAAAATATGTAAGAATAGAATCTGTAGCAAATTGAATGTAGTTTCTACACTACTAGGTTTATTTTTTTTAAAAATCTATTTGGTGAAAATTTGAAATTTCAATGTAGTAGTACTTAAATTTCAGGGAAAAAATAAGAAGTAGGCGTCTGTCTAACCATCCTAACCACAATAAAATGATAAATAATTTTTATAAGATTTTATATATAAGTAGAGGACTCATGTCCAGATGTGATGCATATTTTTTTGTAATTTTTTCCCATGTAAATAATTAATTATGAATTTTTTATTACAACTTTTAAAAAATATAAAAACTCATATGTCTGACCATCTTAACTTGGTCAAAACTTCATGAAATTCATTTTTTTTAATCCTATAGTATGCAAAACATAGAATGTGATGCATGTTTTGGATTTAAGAAATGTGATACCATTTGAAAGCTATAGATGTTTTTCAATTAGCCTATCAATCAAGACTTTAGTCGTAATTCAAATAGAAAATGAATAATAATTATTTGTTAAATTCAAAGTAAAACATAATTTATATTGGTGGAAAGCTGAGAATCTCCTTTAAAAACTCTTTTCGTTTCATCAATTTTGGGAAAAAGAAAAGTCATCAACCACATACGCATCATATTGCCACTTTTTGTCCTATCATGATCCTGCACATACGCACAACCCACAATAATGTCAACACAAAATTTAGAATTTTTTTTTAAAGCATCCACCTCAACCACTCTAGACAAAGAAGAAAACTACACAGTCACCTTTGATAGCACTTATGACCAACCACCACCCAATCCAAAAGCAATGAAGAATCTTTATGGAAAAGGTTATGAACTCATGAAAAAACTTGGATATAGTCGAAAAGGATGTGGTGCTCAAGAACAAGGTAACCGCAACCCTATAGAGCTTAACAAACAATAAACAACTCATTTGGTTATTGTATGTTGATTGAGACAAACAAGCCTTCACTCAACATCAATAATTGAACAAAACATACTCCTAAATCATTCTTAATAGTTGTCCATCCTAAACTCCTCGACACTAGTGGTCTCAAACATCATCCTTTACCAAACATGACACAAACAACAAACCCTTTGCTTAATGTCAATGTTATCTTGCAAAACATTCATGAATTGACTTCATTATATTTTATACCCTCCTATAATGGAGAGAATTAAATCTCACAATTTTAAGAGTCTTTCTTAGATATGACAACTAATAATAAGAAAGAGGTATCTTTGTCACAAACTACAAGACGACCTTCTACCATTGATCAAGAGGAAATCTTGTCGAGATGAGCCTCCAAGATCACTTGATCACCCTCCTTCCTAGAACTCGAAAGAAATGCTCTCACAAGACTTCATTTTGCACCTATCATAGAGTTCATGGTCACTTCAATAATGAATGTCATGCTTTGAGTCATATAATCCAAAATCTTAAGGAGTTTGGTATGCTTTCCTCTATGGGGGCACCTAGTTCCTCTAATTGATATTGATTTTCACTCTAGCATGCAATTCATTAATAATTTTGGCTCATCCTTGTCCTACAGTCAATGGGGCCATGAGGTTATGTAGCCTTATCCTCATATCTCACGTGTGGTTTCCTCCTTTGGCTAGTTGTTAACCTTTCATGAATAATTAAGAGTAAGTTTTGGATGTGGACAACATGCCTTAAGTTGGCTCGCATATTACATACTTCCCTTTTTCATGATGTAGCTTATCGGAAACATATGACTTGGCATAGGGCTTTCTGAGTAACCTCTCATATCCTCTTCTTCTACTTTAGAGAAATTGCTCATAGTACTAGTGTTCACAACTACTTTAAAGTGGGGGCATACATCACCACTCGCATTTCATTGTGTGATTTTCTTTTTCTTGCGATTTCCTATCTTGGAAGCATTAGGTACAATGTTTCCCAGTATGAGACCTTGCACTTCATTCTCTCTTGGAAAGAAGATGAAATCATTTTTACTTTTCCACACCCTTACACATTAGGCATGATTTTCCCTAAGATGAGACCTTGCATGGACAAAGCAAAATCCCTTTGAACAATCCTTACACTATTTTGCATTAACAATGTCTATGAGTGTCAAGCATACAAATTTTTGCTTACCTCATAGAGCTCAAAAATCATTTATCATTGTGGAACCTTATTAAAGTTATCAGGAGATATAACTTTGGTATGGTTTGAGTGGGAAATCCCATTTCAAGGCATGACTTTTCCCCATAGCCACCTATGTGTTTGTGAGCACATATCAATTGTATGTGCCTCACCTTTTGGGATTTCTCACCCTATGGACAACCAGAAATTTTGTGGCCCTAGAGTGAGTATACTTTTGGGATTTCTCACCCAACAAACAACCAAGAGTTGGAAAAATGATCGAAGCTTTATCCAACCCTTTCATTTACATCTTTCTCATTCTTTCCATTGCATGATTTTGTATCTTGACGGTTTGACTTAGGATCTTGGATCTTGCGGGCTTACACAACCTCTTTTGATCTTTGTCATTCATTGTCATCTACATCTATACACTCAGATCGATCTTGCTAAATGTACCATAGAAAAAAGGACCTCTTGCTTGACATGAGAATAATTCATGATAAATTGGACCTAATTAGGCCTTGATTTAGTGTTGTGAGGTGTTTTACATGTGCACACTAGGTCCTGGACCCTTGCAAATTGAAGAAAATGCATTTATTAATGTCTTGTGAAGGTGTTTTGAAGTGTTGTAACACATTTCCACACTTTTCTAGACTCTTCTTATTATAATTCATCTAAGCATTAGGGGAAATTTACATAAAAAATGGGCCTCCTAAGGATGACATCATTTGATTTTTAAGTTATCAAAAATCAACTAAAAGATGACATCAACCTGTACGGTGACATCATCCAAAATAAAAATAAAATTATTTATTTTATAAAATAAAACTTTCTAAAATCTTATGAATTAACTCATGATGGTTAATTTAACTCTACATATACTATTCTATCTCATTCATCTTTCTAAATATAAAATATTCTTTTTGTTTTTTAAATTTATATTCTTAAGTTCTATTATAGAAATTATTATGTTGTTTAAAAAATATTTTCATTCTTAAAACAAAAATATATATAAAAAATGTAATACCCCTCCTCTTACTGTTTGGATTTATTATTTTTCTATGTGTTCATTTGCTACTTGTGATTGTGATGGTACTAGTATTGTTTGGTCTGATAGTTGGTTAGTTAGACGTTCGATGATGTTGTTATTCCATTAGTGGACATGATTATTTTATATGGCATTATGGTTGGTTATTTTAGTTGATTTTCAGAATTATGATATGATGCAGTGATTTAATTAAATATGTTATGAGATGATTGTTAGTTAGAAATGTTAATTATTGGTTATATTATAATTGTTAGAATAGGTGTGATGAAGGACAGTGTAGCATCACTCGTTTACGAGTGCTCTGTTACACTGCGATTCCTTCTCACAATGCAATGCTTCAATTTAATGCTTTGATTATATATATATATATATATATATATATGCACATGTACACGACTTCGTTTGTATGCAGGATTTGCAGGTACAAGTCTCGATTCCACCTACTTCGGCAGGACAGGGCGAGCACCAATAGCCCAACGGTTAAATGTTGAAACAGAGGTGGCAATGAAGTCATCTTGTCCCATGATGTCAGACCATCTTGTTTGATTGGTATTGTTCATTTTTGTAATTTTCGTCATTTGTGACTTGTGTTTTGTGTTTTGTCGTATTTTGATTAATGTTGGTATTTTATATGTTGTGGTGTATTCGATTTAAATGATGGAAATAATTGTTTATTTTAATGTTGATTTATTTGTATGAAAATATTTAAATGTTTTATTTAATTTTATAAGGTCATGTGTTTTATTAAATTATAATTATAATATTAAATTGTGTTATTTATTTTAATTAATTATCTTGTTGAGGATAATTATTAGAACAAATTATTTAAATTAAATAGATAATGTGATGTGCAAGTAAAGTGGTAAAAATAGAAATTAAAACAATAAAACAAATAAAAGAACGAAAAAGTTGTGAGAACGAATAAAAATATAGATCTAATTAAAAAGCTTGCTTTTAAAGAATTATTTTCTATTATTTTTTATTTTTAGAGTTTTTAGAAGAAACTGAGAATATATTTTATGGAATTAAGAATTTTGTAAGTTTTACACATAGAGGTTTATGGAGACAAAAGTTGAAAAAAAAAAAAAGAGTGATGCATTTTGAATCTTTTGAAATTTCCAAAAAGTATATTTCCATTCTTTGTTGTAATATCTTGGGGTAAGAATCTTGGGGTTAAGGATTTAGATTCGAGATTGGAGCACGGTATTCTAGAGAAGAGATTTCGAAGCAGGAATGAGGAGCTCTTCGGAGAGGCCAACAAAATCAACGAGCATCATCAGATTTTTGAATAAGCGCAGGGCTCCAGGTTCAGATGTTTCACCTCATTCTTCTTTCTGTTTCAAAAAAAAAAAAGATAACTAAATGAATATATATGATTGATAGTTTGGAAAGAAAAGAAAACCTTCATTAAAAATTTAATGATTTCTAGTTAGTAAACTAATAAGAGAAAAATATTGTCATTCAGAAACCATTATGTAGTTTCTTTTACAATTTGATCGTAAATAATAGTGTTTGTTTTTGTAAATAAATTTAATTTGAACATATGAATATATGTTCTGATTAAAAATATAATATTAGTTGAATAGTATATTGGGCACAGAGAAACCTCTGTTTGGTTGGGTTATTAATATATTCTTCAGATTAGCATATGTATATGTATTGATATATACCATTTGTATAAACATATTATTTTATTTTTATTTTTATAGCTGTTATACATGATAACGACGAAATTTTGCTCAGGCCAAATCTACGGCCATACCTGTGCACGACACAGAATTTGAAGTTATAAATTATTAAAAATTAAAATAAAATAAAATAATTAATTAAATGAAACTCGCGAAATAGAATCTCACATTTTGAAGTTATTAAATAAAAATTTGGGAAACAAAATTTATATTAAAAATTTTCAAAATAAAATAAAAATTTAAAAAGCTGAGAGTTGCCAGGGCTGCACTTCAAATTTCCACATCGGTGGCATTGCACTCCGCCACATAGCCCCTGACAGAGCCATCGTATGCAGCAGACATAGGACTATCACAGAAGAAATGGTGGGATCAAGCAAGGCATCCCCACTTGGGCCTCATTATTTGTTTGAATTTATTTTTTTTTATATATATATATATAAATTTATATATATATATATATATATATATATAAATTTTTATATATATATATAAATATATATATGTGTATTTATATATAAATATATATATATATATATATATATATATATTTATATTGATATTAGTTTTGTTGTTTTATAATTATATATATATTTAAATATATATATATATAATTATATTAAATATATATTTGTAGAAATAAAGGAATGTTATTTTTCTTTAGAAATAAAATATAAGTGATTTTTAGTATAATAAAATTTAATTTGTTATAAATAATTTTATATATAAATGTTAATTGGCATGAATTGTTATTATATTTTTTTTTAGTGTGGCTATATATATATTTAGATATTTTAATATATATATATATAGATATATATATATATTGCTTTATTCTATTAAAATTATTTATTTTACTTTATTTTAAAAGGAATATTAGGTTGTATGGATTATTTTGAATAAAATTGAATAATAGGGTAAAATCATTTAATTATAAAATATTTATGGTAAAACTTTATCGTGGAAACTGAGTGCAAGTAATAGATGAAAGTGGATTGTTTGTCTTGATGAAATGTGGATTATGTTGTTAAATTGTGAAACCCTATGGATTGTCGGTCTTTCTTGTGCATTTTGATTATGTTTTTTTTCCTTTATTCTGGTTGCGGTGTGGGAACCTTGTGTATTTGTGTATTCAGTTGTTATTTATCGAAAACCCTTGTTCCAGAGGTTTGCTTAATTTTAATGATTCTCTTCATCTTGTTTATACTTTTGGAAATTGATACTTAAAGGTCTATGTTAGGGAGGGTTGAACGGTTTGTTAAGACTTTTGGTTATGAGTTATCGCGAGAGGGTTAATGCCTCGCATAAGCTTGTTTTGAGTATTATGCTTTATATGTTTTAGTTCAACCCTTGCCTAGTTTTGATTTATGTTAGGGGTCATAGGGAGAGTGGCTCTTCATGGGCGTCGGTGCCTCGGGTAAGAGGAAGTGCTCAGGTGAACCCACATAAGAGTAGTTAAACAAGTGATAATCTAAAAATAGAATTTAGGGGGATGGGTAGTAAAGCACACAAAATAATAAACATTGGATTCCTCGTCTATGCATTAGGGCTATCATAGAATAATGATAGACTGAGTAGGCCATGGACGGCAAGGTCGTAATCTCATCTTCATGAGAGGTTATCGACTCCACATGAGCTACCCTATGGTGTCGGGGCCTCAAGTAGGAGGAAGGGCTAGGGGATCCATAGATGGGTGTTGGCGCCTCAGTTGGAGGAAGTGCCAAGGGATCCCATGAGAGCTATGTGATGACACTCTCCACTTGACACCCTTGTGCTTTGTTTGTAGTTGCCTCTGGATATTGAAATCTTTATGTTGTATCTGAGTCTTGTGGAATTGGTTTATGATTGCTATTTGGTTACTTGTATAATTGGTGATACTTTATTTTATTGTGATGAGTTTCATAGCTTTAACTTGTTATGTGATTTGTGAACGTTGATGGTTGTTCATTGTATGTCTTGATTTGTACTTGTTTTGTACTATGTGGTTGTTGAGTCAGTATGGCATTCATGGTCAGGTTCTCTTCCTCGCCACCTCTGAGCACGGGGGGTGAGTTACTTGTAATTCACATGGTTGGGTGGAACGTGCTCCACACCCGTTGGGTTCCCCATCAACATCATGTCTTCTCAACATTTCCGCAGTTGAATTTGTACCAATATTCACTTGTATTTTAGATTTCATTGTATTTGTAGCATCCCACATGATTGGGAAATTCAATGTAATTCATTTATCAAGAAATTGTAATGTAATATTAAAATGATGATGTAATAGTTAGGATCATTTGTATCTTTATTAAGAGATGTATTATGGATGTATTACGTGATGTTTATTATTCTTGCATCATGGTTAATGGATGTGCCCTTATTCTTGGTTATTATTATATAAATGGTTATGTTGTAATCTTAATCGTTATTTTCGTTTAGTTGTTGCGATGTAACCTCGCGTGCCTTAGAGAACTAAGTGTGTTAATGTTATGTAATGTGTTATGTGATTATAGTTTAATATATTTGCATGTTTAATTTAATTGTTATAAAAAAAAAAAATTACTAGCATGTGTGTGTGTTCTCTAGGGTTTGCACGACGGGCGTTACAAAAAACATTTCAAAAATATTTTAACAAAACTTTTCTTTAAAATATTTTAAAAATTTGGAATGAAATTAATTTGTAATAAAATTCATGAGTAATATTGACATATTTTACTCATCCATCTAAGCTATGTAATTTATCCAAGTTTGTAAATCTCAAAAGTAGGAGTGTAAAAGATCAAGAACATTTTAATATATAATACATGTATGCTTATTTAATAATTGATCTCAGATTTATTAACCAAACAATATTATAATTTTTAATTTTATTTATTATTGTCAATAATTATTATTATGTGCATACTTGTTAATATTTGACTAATATTTATTTATTTATAAATATATGGAAAAATAATAATAATGATCATATGCACATAATTGTTTATTCATTTATTTCTTTTCCTCAATTTCAAAACTACTTAAAAACTATTTTATTTATTTAACACAATATCTATTTTTCTAAATAAGATAAAAAAAACTACACTAATTACATATAATTTTTAAATAAATAAAATATTATTTCTTTCAATATATATACTAGTATACATATCTTAAATATAATCTATGTAAAATACATCAAGATATATCTTATTATTATTACATGTTTTTTAATACTATTACTAAAATTATGATTATTTTTAATAATATACTTTTTAAAGCCATTATATATTTGAAATTAACAATATACTATTTAAAGTTAATATATAATTTCAAAAAAATATAATAATATATTAAAAATTATATTGTTAATTTCAAATACATAAGTATATTATTAAAAATATTTTTTGTTTCTCAAAAATGTTTATTGTTTTTTGCTTTTTTCTAAAATACGTTTGATTTTGTGTTTTTTTTGTGACGGATTGTGTTGACCTCCTAGAGCAAGATTGTTTTGAAAGTCTAAGTAAATGGATATTTTAAATTCAATCTCATTTTTTTCCTCCATAATTCAACTTCAAAATTTTCCCTCTACAGCTTTCCTCAAAATTTCCCTCCATAATTCAACCTCGAATTTTTCCCTCCACAATTTGACATCAAAATTTTCCCTCAATTTTTTTTCTCTACAATTTTTTTAGTAAACTTATTTAAATTTTATATAGTTCAAAAACTTTATCATATATTTAAAATCATAAAACTTGTTATAAACATATTTAACATAATAAATCTAAATCTATAATATGGAACTTGATTTAATATATAAAATTTATATAAAATAAAATATTAAGTATAAAATAAAATATATTAAGTTACTTTACTTTGTCACTATTTATAAAACCTATAAATGTATTTATTTAAATAAACTACATAACATAATAAATCTAAATATATAAAATCATAAATTTATATATATATAAAATTATAAATATATAAAATCAAAAAAAGAAAGTGAACTTGAGTTTTTTAATAAATTATAATAGAAATATATATGTTACCACTTTTTTTAAAAATATGAACTTGAGTTTAAGATTTTTTAAATAAAAAATAAAAAATCAAGAAAAGAAATAATGTAAAATGAAAAGCGAATTTGAGTTTGTCAATAGAAATATATGTACCACTTTTTAAAAAATAATGGACTTGAGTTTTTAAGGAATTATAATAGAAACATGTGTCCCCACTTAACTCATATAGTTAAGTAATTTATATTTTTTATATTTAAATAATTTGTATTATTTAAGATAATTTTTGCTTTTTTATAGTTCCTTAGGAGGCCCATTTTTATGTAAATTTCCCCTAATGAATCATCTTTTTATCCCTTATCAAGTCCTATTTTAAAGTGTTGTAAAGTCTTGTAACAAGATTTCATTCTTTTCTAGGCTTTTTATCACTATTTACACCTTTCTTATGCTTTATTTGACCCCTTTATGCACTCATAAGACTTTATTAAGTGTATTTTTTAATGTAATCCTGATAAATAACATTAAATGTTACTTAATTTCTGACACCCACTTGCAATCCTACAGTGGGACCCATTCGCCATGGGTGGCGAATGAGTCCATCTTGGCTACAAATTCAAAATAATTCAATTTTTTTTTCAGGATTTTATTCACAAATACCTTATGTCGACCTATAATGAGGTATTATTGGGTTATTAGGGCATAAGTGTGTATAAATAAGTGTTTTTCCATCCATTCTAACCCCCATTCATCCATTAACTCATTTTTACAACTCATTCATCATCTCTCTTCTCCATCAAGCCAAGCAAGTTAGGGTTTCATCATTGCAAGTCATCAAGTTAGCTCCTAGGACATTCAAGGGTTGAATATTCATGTTTTGTTGTAGAAATTCTAGGTCAATCATCATGGAAAGGTAATCAACTCTATTATTGCATGTCTCATTACATTCTTTCTCTATTTTGGTTTAATTACCTAAAATGGGTTTGACCAAGGAAAGCCCCCATGCCCTAACATGGAACATTTCTCTTTCTTGTCTTGTGTATTTGAAAATTTAGGCATCTTGAAGAATTATGAATCATTGAAGATAAAATTGCAAATTCATTCAAGTCTTCTCCTTATTTTCTGAGTCAAAATATCAACAAAATCTCACTTTCAAGTTTAGAAATCAAAGTTTTGGAAGCAGACACCTATAGAGAATCAAATTACAGACCAAGAGCTCCAGATTCCACCTTTGAATATTCAAAAATTCAAAAGTGGACTCATTCACCATGGGTGGTGAATCATTGCCACTTCCAAGTCAATTTTTGGTTTTTTGCATTTTTAGATACCCTTTTGTCAGAAACAGGTTCCAAAACAGTTTTGCAGAACTAGGATTGATTCACCTAGAATGGTGAATGTATCCCACCAGGCCTAAAAACTAGCATCAATAGCATTTCAAATTTCATTTCTAGTGTCCATCCATATTCTAGGTGCAGACTTTTAGTTTCGTCAAATTTTGTTTTAATTTGCATTCATTTCTAGGTGTTTTTGCATTACACAATGTGTTTTCAAACAAGTTTCATTTCTTAGGTTTTGCATACTTAATCAATCTATTTCATCACTTATCTAAATTTATATCATCTTATTTAGAAATATTTGATTCATATTGCATTAATCTTGAGTGAACCACATTGATTTTGGTTTAGTTTATCTCTCTCCTTTTAGGTGAAAGATCCTAAGAGTACAAGAGTAGCCTATAAACCTCATTCCAAAAAATCCATGGTTCAAAAAGTATATGGATTTCTAGTACCACCATATATATTTCATATAATTTTGCATGAGAGGATTTCCTTCCAAGAAAATATGTTGCAATTGAATGAATCTAATAAATGTCACCTAAGGGGACATGCGAAAGGATTTGTAATGCCATATTCAATGATATTATCTAACATACACACCACCTCCAAGGAAGGATTAGAATTATTATATCCCTTATTGCAAGCATACATGATGAAAGTATATGTTCATAGAGATTGTGATCATGAATATTTCATTGATCAAATAAGGGTTGTTAGAGCCGAAAGATCAAAATAATATCACAAGTTTGAAAAAGTAGAAGATGGTATCAAGAATTATAGCATAGAAGAGGGAATGAAGAAAATAAAATCCAATTGGTGTGAGATCATGAAATTAGAAGAGTAGAGAAAGTTTGTTGATCCAAATTACCCAAGAGCATACATAAAATTATAGGATCTTATTTAATTAGGATAGAAACTATGTTGAAGAATGTTTCTTTGTTATCTCCTAAAGGCTTTAATCTCATTTAAAAACAAATTAGAGAGGAAGGAAAACAAGTAGAAATTATAGAAGTATCACAAGTAGAGGAAGTAGAGAAACCTATACCACAATTGGATATATCAAAGACATCAATTATTCATAAAATTACTCCCCCACATGGACCAAGTGTTTTTCAACCCCAGGTGGACTATTCCATTGATTATGAAGAGACAAAGAGAATGGAGGAGAATACACTATATATTGAGGAGGTAAATCAGATTTTTCCTTCCCCACCTAGAGTTCATATTCAAGAGGTCCCACAAAGTAGGAAAATGATCAATCTTAGAATTGGGGGTGATGTGGTAGTTGTTATTAAAACATTAGCCTGCATTGAATTTATGTTTGATGATACATTTGTTAAATCTAAATAATTTTAAAATTTTCTAATGAAGAACCAAATGAAAAAATTCTTTAGAAAAATTACTAATGTAGGAATAATAGTGTCATCTCAATAGAATGAGGAAATGACCAAAAAGGTAGTTGCATATGTTGTTACCTACGTGAACACAATCAATCCTAAGGAGGAAACATAAATTATCAAGGATGGTGGGTTCTTGTTACCAAACTAGGATATTTCCTCAACAATTATATTGCATACAATAAGGTGAAAATCTACAGATCAAGAGGTGTTAACATTAGAGGACCAAGCACATGATTTTTATTTTGGGTCAGGATTTAGCACCGAGCACAAAAAATTAGCAATATATGTTGTATCTCCAAAAACTCAAAAGTCTTATGTTTCTAGTAGTTTCAATGAGCTCATTGGAGGCTTATTTTTAGGAGATTGATAGATGTTGGCAATTGTTGTCATTGATGTCAACACTGATGGTTGTGCTATCATTGATTCCATCACTAATGGTTTTCATTGATGTTAACACTAAGCATATTGTTGGAAACAATTATCAATATTGATTGTTTGTTGTAATTGGATGTCACATGCCTTATCAAAGAAGAGAAGAGTTAAATAAGTCCATGATTGGATGTCATTCCATATCAAAGTAGTGTTATTGTTGATGTTCATATAATGTATTATTACTTTCAACGGATCTCTTTTCATGATAGTATATTAAGACGAGGATTAGAAGCATTAAGATGAGGATTAGAAGAATGGATAATGTTGGAGAGATGTTGTTGAAGGTCTATAGTCTATCTTATGCTCTCTCCTATTGTTCTTGATAATATATGTGTTGCTAAAAGGAAGTTACAGTCTCCACAAGTTGCTCAAATGTTTTTAGTTCAATATGTTGCACTAAATTCTATCTAGTAGAATGCTTTATAATCCTTCGTTCTTGCAGTTATGGTCTTGTGGTTTGGTATTCAATGTTAGTGTTATGTTTATGATGCACTCCTATGTTTTCAAGTCACTTGTGTGGCCAAGGAGGTTCTTGTGGATTACAAAATTTTCGTAGTGTTGCTAGTTGTCTAGATTGGTCTAGGAAATGCTTTGCATTTCTCCACATTGATGTCTCTACTCATGTGGCTTGGTGGATGTGTTCACAATGTCTATGCAATGTCTCAGTTCTAATCTCATGTTTTGAAGTCGTTTGCAAGTGATTCTCCAAATTTTACATCATCTGGTTATGTATTCTATGTTTCCTAAATAGATTTTTTTGTACCTATTTGGTTTGTGGTGGCTATTGATGGCATGAAAATATGAAATAAGTGTATGGAAGTTATTTTTTATGTTCAATGAACATCCCTATGTGATTCGTATGTTGCTAATTGGACGCATTGGTTTCGTATTCTATCTTGAGTTGTCTTTTTGGGTTATTTTTGGGTATCTAGCTGACAAGGCTTGTTCATTTTCTCGGGTCATGTGCTTGGGGGATGCACCAAAAATGGAAGATGTGTCATGATAGTTTTGGGTCCTAACCTATCCTATTTAGGACTACATCAAGTAAATTCAATTGAAAGAGTGTTTATGGGATGATTGGTTATGTGCTTCGATGTCTCATCCACACATTTCCTTGATGTCAACTTAGGTTGATGTGTCTTTATGTGTAAATCATTTTGGATAAAATTGAAAGAAGTGATAATGATTTTTTTGTTCCTCTCTATCCTTGGGATAGGAGCACATCATGCTTTGGTTGTTGACCAATTGAATTCATTCTTTATTCTATTCCTAACCAACCTAATTGAAGAATTAAAGTGTAGTAGTGGATATAAATGCAAGATCATTTTGGATGCAACATGGATGAAGAAGTGTACAAGTGCAAAAAAGTGTGTGTGTGAGCTATATTGAATATACAAAAGAGATAGTGCTAAATATTGTGAAAGGAAAGATAAATTAAGCTTGAACACCTCAGTCAACAAAGAGTTGTGTTGGAAAACTTTGTTATTCTCTTTTAAATATTTTGTATTCTACTCTAATATAGTGAATATCATCAAGTCCTCTATATATTTCTCCTAGAATGGGTTGGTGCTTTAATCTTCAAGTGCTTTTTGTATCTTGCTCTAAGGAAGTGATTCTTCTTGGAAGGATTTCGGTAGTGAGCCTTATATAGCAACTCTCACCATGGTTTATCCCTCATTGGGTTTTCCACATAAATCTGGTGTCTCCTTGTGCATGTGTGTTTTCTCTACCTCTTTCTCTCTCTTTTTGATCTAATTATTGTTATATCTTTCATTAGTAAAGTTTGTTAAATGTTTTAAAGATTCAAGTTGTTATATTCCTTTTTGTTACTACTTTGCTTAATGTTCTATCTTTATCTACTAAAGCAGTTTGAGTTGTGCTAAAATTTTCAAGTTTCAGAAGTGTTTAAGCTTTGTGTAGACTAATTCACCCCCATCTTAGTCTCTAAAATTGTTCAAAAATTGGTTTAGAGCCCAGTTCCTCTATAGAAGCTTAACATCTTGAGGAAAAGATCCATATGGAACATGGTGGTTCACACAATGGTCCTAGGTTTGATGGGGCTAATTAATCCTAGAAATTGAGAATGGAACTATACCTAAACTCTCTTGGGTTTGGGGTGTGGCAATTATTCAAAAATGGTTATACTGCTCCAACCACTCCTCTTATAGATCTAGCTAAAATCAGATTGTATAAATCCAATATGAGATCCAATAACTCCATCTTGTGTGCATTGGCTAATTCATAACTATTGAAGGTGATGAATTTTAGTTCTTCCAAAGATGTTTTGGGGAATCTTAGTAGTTTCTATTAATGATACACTAAAGTGAAGCAAGCTAATATGAAGATCTTCAAGAGTAGATTTGAGAATCTAAAGATGATTAAAGATGAAGAGATTGCAAGTTACATTCTCTAAGTACAAGAAATTTTCTCTGTGATCTCGAAACTTGGTGGAGAAGTAAAAGAAAGTAAAATTGTAAAGAAGGTTTTCAAATCTCTCCCAAAATATTATAGTCACAATTTGGATTAGTATTCAGTTGATGAAATGTTTGGTACTCTTACTACCTTTGAGATTAGAGAGTTTGATCAAGATGTCCCAAAGAAGGAAGATGCTTTCAAAGTTAACAAAAATATTGAAGATGAAGCTACTGATCAAATTAATGAACTCTATGAAGTTGAAGAAAAAATTGTGAGAAGGCTAAAAAAAAGTATTGGAAAATACAAAGGTAAGTTATATTTTTAAATGTTTCAATTGTCGAAGAATGGGTCATTTTGCATCCAAATTTCCTTACAAAGAATCAAATGACAAAAATAAAAAGATAAGGTCAACAAGGGTCTCTATTCTAAAGAGAGCAATGCTTCCTCTGAAGATGAGGAGAATGATTTAAATTATTAAACCCTCTTTATGGCTTTCAATAATAATAATAGAAAGTTTAATGTTGAGATATGTATGGAGTCAAGCTCCTTAAGTGATGAAGAAATATTTTCCTTTGATCTAGATCTAGAATCTATGAAACATTAAGGTTGGGACTTTAATTAAGATGAATTGGGGATTGAAATTGAAAGAAAAATTTAATCTACATTGGAAGACCTAAATGAAGCAAGAGGTCTAAACTTGAATTATGAAATATTTCTTGCAAAATCAAAAGAAGAATCTAAAAACTAAGAATTCATGTAAAAGAAGGAAAAAGATATGAAATCAGACTAAAAGATACATAAGGTGTGATCTCTGATTTGAAAATAAAGGTTGAAGAAAGCAAGAGGACCGAAGATTGCTTGAATATCAAACTCAAATACAAGACTATTGAATGCTTAAATATTGAAGAAGAAATATCACTCTAAGGAATTCCCTGAAAAGAGAAAGGAAACAAATTGACAAAAAAGAGAAGTCTAGTCTAGATAGTTCAAAATCAAATGAGAAGATTGAAAAAAAAAGAGATAGTTTTCCTTGAAGAATCTAATAATAATGCCTCTGGAGATACAAGGAATATTAATAATGATAAGAAAGAAGATGGATCCAATTATGACTGGAAGTAGAAAGGTTTCAAAAGCACTCCATTAGCAAAATAACATGCTCCTAATAGGTTCAATCAATCTTTTCAAGGTTACTATTTTTCTTACAATATTTTTGGGCATAAGGTTTTTTATTGTAGATTTAGACAAAGAAGGAATAATAACATAGGAATAAGGTATTTCCTACCTCAAAGAAACAATACTATGTTATTTCATGGATATTTCTTTTCCTGCAACAACTATGGTCGCAAGGATGATTAGTGCAAATATAAAGTGAAGGGGAACAACTCTATTCTAGAGCATAATGCTGTGTGCTACAAGTGCAATAATATGGGTAATAAGGAAAACTATTGTCAAAATTGTTTTGTGAAGCCATTTTCCCAGTATCAAAAAAATGATGAATCCCTTAACCAAAACAAAAGAAGGGAAATGAAAAGGTATAGAAAGAAGACCATGAGAAGAAGGATGATACCAAAATTTTCCACTCTACATAAGATTCTAAGACAAACTTACATAGAGTATTATCTCAGGGGGAGAAATCACTTGTAAAACCTTGTTGCCCCTAAAAATAAAAAGGTGTTGAAGACTTCAGAATGAATGATGATTTGAATCATGTGTGTAGATTTTTTATGCATAAGTAGACCTTGTTTGGTGTTCTCAATGGAATTTGGTAATGTATGAAGTTTGTTACACCTATTCCAATTGATGTTATTCCAATTTTTTGTACCACATTCAAAGATAAATTTATTGAAAAGTAATTTTTCCTAGACACTCAATGTATAGTTTGTTGAAGAAAAGTCAAGGATTTTCAGTCCACATCTCTCCACAGAGCAATTTTTGGCCTTGCTATCTAGAGGTCTTGTTGATCAAGATGTGAAGGTATCATATCCACATTTTCAAGTCTTTATACCTTCTAATATAATACATATCAATGACATTGTTCCAATTTGGCTTAGTGAAGCATTATTAAAAACTTGTTGAAATGTGTTGCATTTCTTTGATAGGAATTTTTTATCCATACAAGATGATTTGATGTACCAAAATTCTCTATAATAGTGTGCTACAATGCCTATCTATTTGTTAGAACATTTGTTGGTGTACATATGCCAACTAATGCTTTAACAAATCAATTATATGAGTTGTTCTAGTTGTCAAGTTTTCTTTGCATGCAGCATGTTTGGTTGCCATATTTCAAGCCAATCCTAAGCAATCTCATGAAAAAGTTATGAAATTAATTTTTAGATACTTGAAGGGAACTCCAAATTATGGAATATGGTATAAAAAGAATCAAAATTTCTCTCACAGTTCTTATACTAATGCTGATTGGGTAGGTTTTGTTGATGTTCAAAGGAGTACAAGTAAAAGTGCATTCTTTTTGGGATACAAATTGGTCTCATGGTTCAATAAAAAGTAGGGTTTAGTGTCTTTGTCCACAATAGAAGCAGAATATATTGTTGTAGCATCTTGTTGCACTCAAGTGCTTTGGATGAAGAAGACCTTAAAGGATGTAAAGGTGGTGTATAATGAAATGATTCCTATACTATGTGATAATACACTTGTACTATTAACATTTCTAAGAATCTGGTAATACATTCAAGAACTAAACACATCTCAATTTTTTGCCATTTTCTAAGAGAGAAAGTTGCAGAACATGAAGTCAAAATAGAGTATGTGACAATAAAGGATTAGATTGTAGATATCTTTAGAAAGGCTCTTTCAAAGGATACTTTTGAATATTTGGGGTAGAAGTTGGGGGTTATTTCCACTCTTTGTTCTAATTAGATGAATTAATAGTGTATCTATCTAGGGGGAGAAATTCATGTGATATCCTTTCTCTTGGATTGATGGGTGCTAGCCTTCAGGGGGAGTTGGTAGTAAGGGGGAGTCCTAAAGAATTTATGTAGTTGTATTTTTGTGAGAAAAATAAGTGTTTTGGTCAAAGGGGGAGCATGTGTCATCCCTTCAATAGAACATCCTTTTGGAGTTTGCTCCTAAAGACAAAAAAGGTCTTGCTACCTTGTGCAGAAGTGTTTGGCCCTTTTTCCTTGATGTTAAAGGGGGAGAGTGAGCACTGTGTTGCCATCAATGCTAAAGGGGGAGATTGTTGGTAGTTCTTTTTCATTGATGTCAACATTGATGGTTGTGTTGTTGTCATTGATGCAACGTTGATGGTTGTCATTGATGTTAACACTAAGGATATTGTTGGCAAATATTATCAATATTGATTATATTTTATAATTGGGTGTCATTCCCTATCAAAGAAGAGAAGATTTGAAGAAGTACATGGTTGTATGGCATGCCATATCAAAGGAGTTTTACTATTGATGTTCATATAATGCATTATTACTATTAGTAGAGTTTTCTTCATGATAATATATTAAGATGAGGATTAGAAGTGTGACTAAAGTTGGAGAGATGTTGTTGAAGGTCTATAGTCTATCTAATGCTCTCTCTTAATGTTCTTGATGTAGTGTAGAAAAATGTATCCCTTTCACATTTTCACACTTAATTTGGAATTAACATTAGTTTGGACTTAATTGTGCCTTATTTTAGTGTTACAAAGTGTACTCCTTTACACTTTCACACTTATTTAGGGATCCTTTAATTAATTGAGCTTAATTATGCCTTAATTGGCCCTTTAATTCATTTACCAAGCCTATTTTATTACATTTTATGAAGAGGAAACCCTACATTCATTAATTCCTCAACATAACACTTCTCACTAAGAAATGTGTGTCCTAGGTTAGGGACTTAGGACCCATTTTCCCATGGGTGAATGGGTCCTCCCTTAGGCCTAGTACCTAAATTTAAATTATTTTTTTGGTGGTATTTAACATTTTCAAATCTATATTCAAATGTCAGCTTGCACGATATTTGAATTTTGGGTAATTAAGGATACATACCTATAAATATAAGGATATTTCACTATGTTTCACCTATAATATTTCAAGCTAGCAATTTTCAAGATCTAAGAGATCATTTCAAGATCAATCCAAGGAATTCAAAGGAAGATTTATTGAAGATTTATTGCATCATTCAAGATCTAATTTTCATATCAAATTCTTCTTCCATCATGAATGTTATTAGAGCTAATATGGTGATGCAAGTTTCATGATCCATTCAAGCATTCAAATTTACTATTTCAAGTTATTGAAATGAACAAGAAAACTGAGCGGGGAGCCGAAGTGGTTGTAGAAAATTAAACCTTCAAAACCCTCAAAAGTAATTAGATCCACAAGCATTAATTAAACCCTTATTCTATTAGTATGTTTAACTATGAAATGCACATAACAAAAATTGAAATCATAACACCATACATAAGAGAACACCAAATTTACATGGAAAACCTAATGAGGTAAAAACCAAAGTGAGGATTAGCTCACAATATAAGTAATAGAAAAATTGGTACAAAATGGCTCACTATCAAAATAAGATACAATGTCCAAAAGGCTCACAGTTAGGGCTCACTACCACAGAAAGAATATAAGAAGATTGAAGAATGTTACATAGAGAATGCTTCTCAATGCAACAAGGAATACACCACAATTGCTTGCACACTTTTGTAGTCTTGCATGAATGATTTTAGATGCCTCAACTCACTGCCTTTAGGAACCCTAACATATAAATTTGCACTACTCTATGCAAATTTGCATCAGACACATCACTCACATCAATATTGCATCTATCTTGCTTCTTATTTCTTCTGTTACTTAAATCACAACAACATCATGCACATATTTATATACACCTCAGCCTGAAAAAAGCTACTCCAATTTTGGTAACTAATTGTTGTACACACAAATTCAAAATAGGTCAACACCTAAACATTCCTATGGTGGATAGGAATGAAGGAGACCTAAATAAGTCATTAACTAGGATCAAATAGATCCCAACACATTTCTACACACTTCTACAAGCCTCACATGTAGTGTTAAACACAAGGTCATCCAATACTTATGCTAAACACCATAAAAATCAAGTACATGCTTCTAAAAATCAATCTAATACTTCCAAAAAACATAATTCACTTGAACACAATCTAGAATAATCCATGAACTACTTGAGATTAATCAAAAACTATGTCCATTCTCACATCATACAAACTCTTCCTTTCAAAATAACTGGTAACCCATATTTTCATACTAATAAATGAAACTCACTTTGTACAACACCAAATCAAGGAAAAACTTGAATACAAAAAGAAACAAACATTATAAAAAAATTTGCAATTCTACACAACCTAAAGCCAAACAATAGAGAAACGTGGAGAAAATACATTTCTCCTAGGCCATAGAAAATATAATCGAACAACTAGTTCACACACTAGTGAAAATATCTCATGTTGTACAATGATCCTGAAACCCAAAAATAGAATATAGAAACCTTTGACATCCTTGAATAATCTATAAGATGTGCACATGAATAGAATCAACATAGAAGCAACATAGAGGATAATACCAGAGCACAGTCTACATCAATATTCATTTTTCACAATTTTCTCAAGATCCTCAACATATAGTTGACACTAATGACAACACCTTCATACATGTAACAAACTCCCCCATATCACTGACAACATTAGTGAGTAGATATACTTGTTGACATCAATGAAAACACCTTCATATTTGTAGTAATCTCCCCCTTTTTCATTGATGACAACACAAGATGTGAAAAGTCACCAAAGACGACATACACACTCTTAACAAACTTTCTCTTTTTCTTTCAAATTAGATAGCCTACACAAAATTCTTGCACTCACTCTCCCTTACATGATTCTCTCTCCCTTTGACAATAATGATTAGACAATATAGACAACTTTCTCCATTGATACCTTACATGATTCTCTCTCCCCCCTTGAGAGGATAATATTTTTCACATGACTCTCTCTCCCCCTTTGACATCAATGGGAAAGGATAATTTTTTTTGCATTGTTCTCCCCATTTGACACTAAACCAAAAATACCTACTAAGAATAATCCCCAATATGAGTATACATAGATGAATCATCAACTCAACAACAATGAAAAAATTCCTTACTACAACAATGAAACTACCCACTCCCCTTGAGAGGTAGCCACCAACACTAGTCTAGAAAAGATATAGATCCATAGATCCACTAGACTAATGCATCTCCATATGTATCTAGTTCAAGAAAGGAGGGGCAATAACACCCAAATTCTCCTAGAGATACTCAAAAGTATCTTTAGGAAGAGCCTTAGTGAATATATGAGTGATTTGATCCTTTGTAGGTATATAATCAAGCTTCACTTAATTCTCCATAACCTTCTCTCTCAAAAAGTGATACCTGATAGATATATACTTTGTCCTTGAGTGCATCACTAGATTCTTTGAAATGTTTTTTATTATGGGTAAAACAAGTTTTTATGGGGCCCCATAACCCATTACATATGGTTTTGAAGGGATCTAAAACCCTATCCAAAGCAAGAAATATGCTAATAGAGAAAAAATAGCAAATCAACAATAGCCATTAGAGATAAGCAAGAAAGCTCAGGCTTCCAAAAACATACAAGTTTTGTTGGGACCTAAAACCCAAACAATCAAGAATTAATGGGGATCTAAAACCCCAGTAACTTATCCAAATACTAGCCTGCATTAGCCAGGCTATAGCAAACTAGATGTTTATAAAAGGGTATGTGCAGGATCATCATGGAAAAAATAGGCCCTTGAGTGGCAAAAAATTCAAAAAAATCAGTGTTAGGAAACTTGACATAAAAATATGAATAAGTTATGTATATTATTTCAAAAATATGTAAGAACAGAATCTATAGAAAATTGAATGTAGTTTCTAAACTACTAGTTTTGTTTAAAAAAAAAATCTATTTGGTGAAAATTTAAAATTTCAATGCAGCAGCTTAAACTTCAAGGAAAAAAAAAGAAGTAGGTGTATGTCTGACCACCCTAACCACAATAAAATGATAATTACTTTTTATAATATTTTAGATATAAGTAGAGGTCTCATGTCCCAATGTGATGCATATTTTTTTTGTAATTTTTTTCCAAGTAAATAATTAATTATTAATTTTTTATTACAACTTTTAAAAAATATAAAAACTCATATGTCTGACCACCTTAACTTGGTCGAAACTTCATGAAATTCAATTTTATTTTTTTAATCCTATAGTATGCAAAGCATAGAATGTGACGCATGTTTTGGATTCAAAAAATGTGATACCATTTGAAAGCATAGATCTTTTTCAATCAACCTATCAATCAAGACTTTAGTCATAATTCAAATAGAAAATGAATAATAATTACTTATTAAATTCAAAGTAAAGCATAATTTATATTGGTGGAAAACTGAGAATCTCCTTTAAAAACCCTTTTCGTTTTATCAATTTTGGGTAAAAAAAAGTTGCTAGCCACATACGCATCATATTGCCAGTTTTTGGCCCATCATGATCCTTCACATACCCAAAAACTCATTTGAATATCCATCCCATATTCCACCTCTAAAGGAGTTGTCTCTCCTCTATAGGATAGGATGATAGTGTAACCTACTGACCCTTCACTGAAGTAAAAATTTCCTATTTTTTCACTCTACAAGTAAATAAACTATGTAACAACCGTTGCAATAAAATTTTTATTCTCTTTATTGAGAATATATGATCAAAGATGCCATAAAAAAATACAATAAGGATTCCATTTCATTACAGTAATTTCACAAGTTATTGTAACACAAGAATGCATACATTTATATAGATAGCGCAATGAGCTTTAGAACAAATAACTTATAGATGGTCCAGGATCCTTCCTTTCAAATCTTGTTCTTTTGTCACCTACTATGGAGGAGATGTATCACTCAAGAAATTTTCCACCTACCATAAACTCATATGTAGTCCCCCACACATCTATCATTCGATATATGGCCCTTCCCATTGAGAAATAGATTGGTAGAGTAACTAGATAGTGACAACCAACTAAGCATAGTGTTGTGTCCTACATAACTAGAAGTTGTAAAATCACAATATGGAACTAGCATGTAATACTGGATCACAATGAACTGATAGTGGAGCTAGAGGCAGTCACACTACTTAAGCCAAAGTGTTCTCATTTAGTACTTTGAATGAAGGTCATTCTATCACATACACTACTAAAGGTCAATTTGACCTAATGCCATCATAAACTACATATAGGTATTTCCTTCAATGGATAATATATAACCCAAAAGACAACCTATCACCATTTCTAGAAGCTTGGAATAAATCTACTTAACAAAGTAAATGCACAAGCTCCCTCCCATAATGGATAAAAAATCCTAGGAGTAAAAACTAGCTATCCTAGTTAAATAAATAACCTCTCTAAGAGTAACACTTTTGCCACTCATGTTTAATCATATGATCTAGTATGTAATACCTATGATAAACACAAACCTCCCATTATGGAGTACATACAAGCACATCATAAATAGTAATAAAAGCTTCTAATTCCTTTACAAGCAATACTAATTTCCCTAAATGCAAATACTCATAATAGACAATTCAAAGCAACCATGGAGAACAATATTTCAAAACTAAAACAATAAAGAATAAATATCCTAATGCCTATTTTTTCATATCTAATCAATTGACTACAAATTGGTTTTCCCATAGCAACAACTAGCTCAAACTTGATTCCTTCAACTATGCCACAATAACTCCCTTCTCACAAGTTAATGATTTACTTCACTCAGAAACTAATATCCTCACAAATACTCTCATCTCTCTCTCAAATAAAATAGAATATTGCAGTTGTGAATTGCATATCAAAATGTATAAAATACTATGCATAAAGCTTATGAAACACATCCTAAACAAGTGAGTTTGCTCTACTATTTATACAACAAAAAAAGACACTTTCCATCCTATACAAAAGGCGTGAGTATTGACAAAAATCACCATGTAAAACCACTCACTCCACATAGCTAAAAGGTGGCACACAAAGAACATACTCAACCAAATAATACTACAAAACAACCTCCTTTGGTGATAGTAGTGAAAGACTATTTCAAAACAATACATGATGATAAAGCATAATTCAAAATTCTCATACAATGAACATCTACAGTTAATAGGATTCATAAGGTGGCACCAAGATAAATTGTTCTTTCAAAAAATTAGCAGGGTTAACTATATATTTGAATCAGTTAATATCAAATATGTAACACATAGATCAAATCGACTTAGTCTCATATGAGTTGACTATGTTCATTTATTAGATTGACCTAGTCAATGACTTGTTGTACATGCTCTTAATTTTTTGTTGATAATTACCAAATGACTAGGAATTTAAAGAGTTTACTAAGTCAAAGTTATTCCCAAATAAGGAATCAACTAAGTCTCCTTCACATATCAACTTAATGTTGTGATACACTTGTTCCTTTATGTATAGCAGCATGAGTAATACTTGACTTCTTAAATTATAGTCATAAGTAGCATATAATCAGCCTCTATCATTGTTAATGATAGTCAATTTCCATGCAAGTGATAATATTTAAAAATATATATAAACACATATACATATAAATAAATATCAATGTATATATATATATGTATATGCATATATATATATATAAATATATATATATGTATGTATGTATATGTATATATATATATATGTTAATATATATTTATATATATATATATATCATATGTCAACTATATATGTATACATTTCATATACAAATAAGTATAAGCAAGATAGTAATCACATAGTAATAACAATATATAAATTTTATACATATATATATGTATATAAGTATATCGATACATTTGTATGGGAATTTCTATTTGCAATCATACACGTGTACCAATACATATATACATATGGATATATGTATGTACTATACATATATATATGTAGACATTCGATTCACACAATAGTCATAATTACTATTGTATCGATAAGCACCTACATGTGGTATATCTATACATATGCATATACATGTTGTTAGATCCAATTGACATGCATGTGTATATATACATATACTCCACATACATCCTACTCATCAATACAAATGTAGTAATACAAGAAAGAACTCATAGTCCCAAACAAATAAACATCACCCAATAATACATTTCAATAGTAAACAAGACTTTTACTAATGCAAACACATCAACTATGCATGACTTACCAACTTCCCACATAATGACTCAACTCAATTATTCTACTGTGGTGTGTGTAAGCTTAGATAGTTTACATTACTAGTTACCCAACCAATATCTTCTCTTGAGTGATACTTCCCCTCTGCTTGGAGGAATTGAGCATATACTTGCAACCACTAACACATGCATATGACAGTTAGCTATTCAAAAAATATGCAATATACATAATACATCTCCAAATTTAGAATATCAATTAAATAACCATTTGTTCCACATATAAGTAGTACTTTTCACACAAGATTAAATGAGATAACATTCACATATAACACATCAATAAAAAAGTACAAGAACAATTTATTCATCTCCTAAATTCACATTACATTCATATTTACCCTACATAGTAATAGTAAATAGTAATTACACAATTTGGATGTAACATACTCCCCCCTTGTGAATTACCATCCCTGATGATTTCATGTAGAAACATAAAACACAAAGAAACCAAACATATTATTTTTGAAAAATTCTCAAAAGAATATAAAAAGTGAGGAAACTTTTGTTGAATCTCAACATAGTCCTCCCAAGTGGTTGAGTCTTCTACATATTGGTCCCACTAGACTTTACATTGCAAGACTTCCTTATTACATAAGTGAAGCTTACATGTTCCAAGCACATTGATGGGCTCGACAGTTACCACTTTGAGTTTGTGTACCTATAAAGTAGCCTAATCAATCACATGATTATCACCTATATATACTTTTTGAGGTAGGACACATGGAAGACGTTATGCATTCTGGAAAGAGCTAGTGGCAACACAATTTGATAAGCTACTGGATTCACCTCTTCTAGAATCTGAACAGGTCCTACATAATGCAAGGCTAACTTAGAAGACTTTCCAAATTTAATGGAGCTCTTGTGATGTTTCACTCTCAACAATACTTTGTCACCTATGGAAAAATTTTGGGGCACTCTATTGGCATCAAAATAGCTTTTCTGTCGGTCATTAGCTTCAGCCAACCTTTGCTTAACAATCTTAATTTTCTCCTCCATTTCCACGAACATTTCTGGCCCAAAAAAAACTTTTTCCTCAAGTCTATCCCAACTTATAGGACTTTGACACTTTTTTCCATATAATGCTTCGAAAGGAGTTGTCCTTATCATGGAATGGTAAGAATTGTTGTAGGAAAATTCTACTAAGGGTAAGTAATCTTCCCACTTGCACTGTTGATCCATGCAATACATTCTCAGTAGGTCTTCCAATACTTGATTCACCCTTTTAGTTTTCCCATTAGTTTTCAGATGGTACACTGAGCTAATATTCAATTGAGTCCCTAGTGTAGAGAATAAGGCTTGCCAAAACCTAGAAGTGACTTGTGCATCCCTATCTAAGATAATATTCTCAAGAATCCAATGCAACCTAAACACTTCTTGCACAAATTTCCTTGCTATGATAGGTGATCCATCAATTAGATTCCCATTTATAAAATTTACTACTTTTGTAAGCTTATCTACAACCACAAGAATTGAATTATTCTTATTTCTTGACATAGGCAATCCTTGCACAAAGTCCATATGTATGACTTGCCACTTCCTCTCTGGTATTTCATGGGGATATAATAATCTTCTAGGATGATGATGCTCTACTTTCACCCTTTGACACTCAAGACACTTAGCCACAAATCTAGCAACATCTCCTTTCATCCCTTTCCAAAAGTATAATGGCTTCACATATTCCATCATTTTTGTCACTCCAGGTTTTCCATAGTATGGTTTTTCATGTACTTCCATACCAAATTTCTTAACTCTTCTACATCAGGTACATACATTCTACCTTTATATCTAAGTAATCTATTAGGTTCAAAATGAAAACCTTCATACCTAGAATCTTGTGGATTGCTAGTGAGTGCTTGCTTGACTTGCAAGTAGTACTTATCCTCTTTGCACTTCTACAACACTTTCCCTTTAAATTTGGTTTGAATCATTACTATTAAAGCAATATGTCATCTTCAACTCAAGGCATTGACAACCTGATTTCCCTTCTAGGTTTTATATAACTGATATTGAAATCATAATTAGCTATTAACTCCAGCCATCTTCTCTATCTATCATTCATATTAGGTTGAGTGAAAAGGTACTTTAACCCATTATGATCAATTTTCATCTCAAAGAGTTTCCCTAACAAGTAATTCCTCCACATTTTTAATGCATGAACCAAAGTTGCTAATTCCAAATCATGCAATGCATAATTCAATTCATAAGGTTTAAGCTTCCTAGATTCATAAGAAATTAGTTTCCCATCTTGCATTAACACACCTCCTAAACCCTCTCCATATACATCTATGATAGTAGTAATGTTACCCTTAGGATCTAGTAATTTCAAGATTAGTGTGATGGTTAACATCTCTTTGATTAGGTTAAAGGATTTTTGGCACTTCTCAATCCACTCAAATTTCTTCCCTTTCTTTTGTAAAGAAGTAACTGGAAAAGAAATTTTGGAGAAGTTTGCAACAAACTTCCTATAACACCCTACTAGACCCATGAAACTTCTTACCTTCAACACATTCTTATGTACTAGTCATCTTAGTACCACCTTAATCTTAGCCAGATCTACTAAAATTCCATCCACCGAGATTACATGGCCAAGATAATGTACTCTCTTTTGGAAGAAGGTACACTTAGAGAGTTTACGATAAAAGTTATGCTCTCTTAAACATTGTAGGACCATCTCTAAATTCCTGCAATGTTCCTCCTCATTCCTAGAATAGATTAGGATGTCATCTAGAAAAGATAATAAAAACTTATCTAGGAAGTCCCTAAATAAACTATTCATAAGGTTCATAAATGCTATAGGTGATTTCATTAAACCAAAGGATAAAACTGTGAACTCATAGTGTCCATATCTAGTTCTGAATGTAGTTTTAAAGATTTCTTCATCCCTAACCCTCAATTGGTGATATCCAGATATTAGATCTATTTTAGAGAATATGACAACTCCTCTCATTTGATCGAAAAGATCATTTATGTGTGGTGATGGATAATTGTTCTCCACTGTAGCTTTTTTAAGAATACAATAGTTAATGCACAAACACAAAGTACCATCCTTCTTTTTAACAAAGATGTTTGGTGCTCCCCAAGGAGAAACACTTGGTCTTATCAACCATTTAGACAATAGTTCGTCCAATTGTGCCTTAAGCTCTATCAACTCGTTGGTTGTCATCCTATAGGGCACCTTGGAAATAGGTTCAAACCATGGAACTATATCTATAGAGAAGTCAAATATTCTCTTCAACATTGGCAACCCTAGTAACTCATCTGGAAACACATCCAAAAAATTTCTCAATATTGGATACTTCTCCATATCCAACTTTCTAGTTTCATCTATTTCACCATCTTCCAATTCTTGAAAGCTCTGAAATTCCAAGTTATCAAGATCCTTTTCAAGTTCCTCTAGCTTGATGGCAAAGAGTTTGCACCTTTTCTTCTTAGCTCTTAGTAGTTTCTATGTCATGATTTGATGAATCTTGACCTCTCTAGGTATCCCTTGAAACTTTACTTGAATACCAAAATCATCTAGGAATTCTACAATTTATCATGGAAATCTACCTTAGCTCTATGTCTCCACAACCAATTCATACCTAGGATAACGTCATATGATCCTAAAGGTGCAACGTATAGGTTCACTTCCATAAAGAAACTAGGAAGCTCTATCCTATCCTTGAATAGACATTGTTCCACCTTTGCTCTTGTCTAGTTTGCATACTCTGCATCCCAAAAAAATTCCATGTATCTAGCCTTCCTAGATAATTGCTTAGCTACTCTAGTTGAAATGAAATTCTTAGTTGCACCAGTATCAATAAAAACATAAATGGGTAATCCAAACAAAAAACCTTGTGTTTAAATTGGAGTTACTTCATACTCTACCTGAGGATCATCCACAATTGCATGTATATTTTGTTGAAACATCACTTGTTGGGTGGGTAATGGATTATTGTATGGCCATGATTCAGAAGCTTTACTAGGACATTTGTTAGCATAGTGGTCCCCTCCACATGTATAACATCTTGTAGTGGGTCCTCTTTTCCTTGCGAGTTCTCTAGAATTGTTGAAATTTCCATTAGCTTTGTTGGTATTACTAATGTTGGAACCATTTCTCTTATGCTCTCTTCTAGACTCTTTTCCACCATCATTACATCCTTTTTCCCATTTCCTTGGTACATTATACACAACTTCCACCTTCTTTGGAGCTAGCATGTTAGAAACTTCCAGAACCTTCTTATGATCTCTTTGTATAACATCTTGTAGTGGGTCCTCTTTTCCTTGCGAGTTCTCTAGAATTGTTGAAATTTTCATTAGCTTTGTTGGTATTACTAATGTTGGAACCATTTCTCTTATGCTCTCTTATAGACTATTTTCCACCATCATGACATCCTTTTTCCCTTTGCCTTGGTACATTCTACACAACTTCCACCTTCTTTGGAGCTAGCGTGTCAGAAACTTCCACAACCTTCTTATGATCTCTTCTTTCTCGATTGGTGGAGATAGCCTTGATATTTTTCTCCTGTTTAATTGCTTTCTAATATACAAGATTTGTTGTTGTTGGACCGTGAATATCCACCTCTCCTCTAATTTTATTGTTAAGTCCCATGATAAACTTTCTTATGTGGAAGTGTTCATCTTTGTGATATATGGGAACATAACACATAAGTTGGGTAATTTTTTCCCAATACTCATTGGCCTTCATATTACCTTGTTTCAAACCCAAGAAATTGATGAGGTTTTGGTCATAATAGAGTTGGGGAAACCATCTCTTATGAAAAATCTCAACAAATTTTCCCCATGTTAGCTTCCAAGAGTTAATATTGAGTTTCAAATTTTTGTTTATCCACCAATTAGAGGCTTCTCTTGCTACCTGGTATGCACCCCAAGTGGCTTTCATGGTCTCACTGTAATTTTGGATTGCAAAATACTTTTTCATTTTTAAAATCCATGCTTCATCTTCATCTCCTCTAGTGCTTCCCTCAAACTTAGGTGGGGTAATCTTCTTCATATCTCTAGAAAGTTCGGAAGCCATATGCTTCTTATTTATTTCCTTAGATGGTGTAGGTGATTTTTCCCTCTCATGATTATGAGTTTTCTCCCTCATTCTCATTAACAAGAACTTCTTTATCTATTCTATCCTTCACTCTTTCCTGTTCAAGGTTAGCCAACCAAGGTTAGCCAACCTTTCCAAGATCTGGTCAAGTCTAGCTTCAACTTCTATAGATTCTTGCCCAACTTCATTGCTTCTACTAGGATTAGTTCTTGTCCTCACTTTCTTCAAAAGAACAAATTTTACATGAATGTTTATCCATGTTATATTTAATTATGCTATCACCTATCCTATGGAAGACATTAAAATGACACTCATATGCACATAAAGAATACCACATAAGATTAAGCACATTATTTTGATAAACATAATATTTTATTCATATCTTGAGGATTTCAAAATTCTATTGATTACATGGAGTAACTATTTAGATAGTTGAGTGAAGAGTATCCCTCATATTCACTCTCTAACACAATTTAATGGATTATATC